>LKNJ01005083.1:0-43554 GCA_002120245.1 Maccullochella peelii | reverse complement strand
GGGATTGGGGGGGGGGGGGCTGGATGAAATCCTCAGAGGGAAAGAGATAGAGGGAGAACATGAGCAAGAGGGAGAGGGTTAGTTAGGCTCATTAAGGATAAGAAAGGCTCTCATTAAGATGAAGCTGTCTTGGTCCCATGTCTTGCATGATAGCCACCTATTTGTTGCCTAATAGCTCCAGCTATTGCAAACTTGTGAGATCCATCTCCTATAATGAGAGAATGCAGAAGTGACACCTCTCCCACCCAGAATGCCGAGTGCCTCTACGTCATTAACAATCACCCCAATATCCACTAATTGGCTGCAGTGTATTTTTCTTAGCCCTTCCCTCCTCCTTGTCTCCTTTCGTTTTGCACGTTTTCCCCCACAGACAAACAAACTTGTCACCGGTTTGATTTGTTTATGTGTTCTATTTGTTATACTCGCTTCCTTAAACTGTAAATCAGGGGAGCAGTGTAGCATGGGGAGCTAATAACCCGCCTTGTACATCTGCCTTCATAAATTATGCAGCAAGTCGCGCTGCAGCTTGTTGTCTGTCAGACGGGCTCCTCAGGTCTTGTCAGCGCCCACCACATCGCTAAAAGTTGGAAAAATGATTCTCAGAGCAGCCGGGAACCTGGACTGGAGTGAAGGGTGGGTGGAAACTGTCAGTAGTCACTTTTAAACTCTTAAAAAAAAAGGTTCATCCAAACTGGCAATTAAAAAACTTCCTACTAATGAGCAACTGTGTGCACTTTGCCTCCTTGAATTCGTCATCGCTCAAGTTGAATCAGTCTTGGTTTTGGGCATGGAACAAAAGCAAAACAAATCACAGAAACCTGACTGAATCTGTTATGCCAATTAAGTAAGAAAAAAGCTTTTGTTAGCATTTTGTTACAACAAAACACAGGGATGTGTGCTGTTGTATTTTTGGCTGCCATTCTTGTACGTTGTAGGCCTTTGAAACAACAAAAGTTACACACAGAAGAAAGTAGAACTGAGAATGCAGGGGTATCCATAGCAGTACAGTACAGTGTTGATGAGCCTCAAATATTTATATTATTATATATTTAAATCAGTGCAACACTTTACTTACCTTGCGAGGTAGCTGGATTTGTGAGGTCATGCAAGAATCCATCTTGCCAGGCTTCATGTTATGCAGTGGTTCAGACCAATCAGCGTCCTATGAGGAACTAGTGGCAGCTACAGGAGTGGTTTAGGTGTGAAGACAGCAAGAAGCGACTGTTTGTTTGAAAACAACAATGGCAGCTTAGCGTAGATTCTGCTATAGCATCAGTTAAATCAGAGTATTTCTTTATTGAAAGAAGAGCAAAGAACTAACCTGATGCGTGATCTCACAAATCCAGCTGCCTCGCAAGGTTAACTTGTTGTTGTGTTTCCTCTTTGGTGCTCTCCTACTTCGTCATATGGTTCGTTGATCTGATTGGTTGACGTTAGTACAGTACTTTCACTTGAGTATATTATTCTAGTACTCTTTCTATCCCTGGAATTAGATAACACTACATAAATGTGGTTACATTAAAGTTCAACGGTGAAGTAATACTAAGGATATACAGTACAGTAGTAGCTGTAGGGCTATCTCAGAAGAAACCTAAATGGCAAAATAAGTTGCTTGCTAGGTTGCGTCTTCCAAAATGATTGATATGAAGGTTTTTTGATCTGCCATCTTTATGGTCAAAGTTTGGTTAAGTTTAGGCAAAAAAGAGACCAAGAGCCATGCTAACAGCTCTGTGAGGCAGTACTTAGACACAGTGGTGTTTTGAGCTAAATGCTAATGCTAGCATGGCAACATGCTCACAGTGACTATGGTAACATGGATGTTTAGCAGGTATAATGTTTTTACATGTTCACCATCTTAGTTTAGCATGGTAGCATGCTAACATTTGCTAATTAGCACTAAACACAAAGTACAGCTGAGGCTGATGGGAATGCTATTAGTTTTGCAGGTATTTAGTCATAAACCAAAGTATTGGACAAATTCAGATTTTGACCTGATGATGGCACTAGATCAGGGGTAACTTGAGGCCCACTTGTGATTGTTAAAAAATTTCTGAGGACCACCTTCCCAAATGAGAAAAAACCCGTAACATCCCGGGTGTTTTGTGTTTAAGTGTCTCTGGAGCTTCCATGGTTTTAGCATTTAGCAGCTCATTTGACAGGATTTCACCACATTCAACACACTGTGCTGTCATTATGATTCCAAATTGAATGTATTCAGGGTCATAATTTCCTCACCACCCGCTTTGGCACGCACATCACTTCATTTCAAAAACCGATCCATTTTGTGTCAATGCATCCAAACGTTACGTTAGGGAACGTTAGCTAGCTAACAGTGGCAAAACACGTTTGTCTCACCCTGATGATGTGTGATATTTTAATGTAACTGGTTATTGAAATTATGCATTGTTAGGTGCAGACAGGGGACTCAAGCGCAGACACAGAGTTAAAGCTCAGAGGCGTCTTTATTTGCAACGAAGATGTGAACTGGCTGGGGCTCCAGGGAGGCAGGTGGAAGAGAATCCAAATGGCAAGGGAATCGTGTCGAGCATAGGCCAGATGAACCAAGTGTCAAAATATGCAAGGAGCCGAGGCTTTCAGATGGAACAGGAAACAGAGCGCAGGAATCAGGACAGGCAGAACTATAAGACAAAAACGAAGAACGTTAGACTGGGTTAAACAGACAGGTTCTCCTGAATAATACAGATGGCTGGACCGTAGACTAACGTAAGGAGGCTACGATCTGGCACCGTGGCTGCGGCAGAGTGGAGTATAAGTAACGACCTTGATTGCTCAATGAGTTCCAGCTGGTAACCGCCCTCCTGGCTCCCACGCACCTGTCTCCTATAACCAAAACACCCACACATATATACACACACACACACACACACACAAGAAGCCACTCAATGGTGAGTTGCTGCCGTGGAGGGACCGGGCAAGTCGGCTGAGGGGGTGGCTGGTCGTTCAGCCGAAGCAGATGTAACATGCATTTTAATTTGAAGTTTTTCATTTATGTGAATTCTTGAGCACATTTGGATATAAAAATAATCTAATAATCTAATAATTATGTAATATAATTAGCTTTGTAAATTACCCAAAAAATTTAAATAAAATTAATCTCACCATTTGACAGTACCACTGCCTCCACGTCCCACTAGATTGCGCTCTGAGGCCCACCATTGGGCCCCGGCCCACTGGTTGAGAATGGCTGCGCTAGATGATAAGATAAGGCATCACTAGTGTCATTGCAATTCATCCTTAGGGGAACATGAATGTCTGTACCAAATTCCATGGCAATCCATCCAATAGTAGTTGAGATATTTTAATCTGGATCAAGGTGGTGGACCAACAGACTGACCAATATTGCCATCCCAGAGTTGAGCTGCTAGCATGGCTAAAAACGACTTAGTTAAGGTTACAAAAAGATCACTGTCATGATGAAAAGAAAGTGATGTTGATGTTGGTATGAGATGGCATGTGAACTGCATCAAAGTCACATACTTACTCAACCATCTACCCCGACCTGCTCCCTAGGACATTTTACATGTCATGCAACTTCCACTTTTGTTACTTAGAGAAGACAGTAATTTTTCTTTCGTAGGTCTTATTGTAGGACCTTTAAAATTTGTCCCCAAATTTCAGATACTACCACCTAGCAAATCATCTTCAGTACATACCCAAATGGCAAGAAAATCAACAATCACAAAACACCTTACTGGATATAGAACGAGATCAATGCAATAACTGTCAATATGTTCCTTACACCCAGTCAATTAAAAAACATAAATAGTGACTTAGCTTGCTGGAAATCCAACCAAATCACTGGATGCCCCACATCTTCAAATAACCCAATCTGGCGCAACCCGGACTTTTAGGTAAAAAAAAACTGCAACACTGTCTAAAAGGAAAAATCAGGACATCAAACATTCTGCAACCACTCCTATTGTTTCATCAACTCAAACTCATAGCCACTCCTCAATCTTCAGACTTATAATAACAGACAACAATCTCCCACTAACCGGTCCAAGATTGGGAAAAAGATCTTGCTGTTAGCATCAATATCAACTCCTCAATCTTCTGAATGTTACAAAACACCAAATTGTGTCGGACTGGACAAGTTGCAGAGTTCACCTCACCCAATATAAACTACACAAAATGGGACTCACAGACAAGACAACCGTACACAGTGTACATTAAACACTACCAATGACTACTTTCATGTCACCTGACTCTGCCCACCCATTCAAACATTCTGGATGAACATTACACATAAACATAACTGAGGCTAAAAAAAACACAAAAAAAACAATTTTACTGAGTTGGAAAGATAGAAATAACCTCTCAACATCCCAGTGGTACCTTCTATTATCTGATTACATATTAATGGAAAGACAAATAGCATTAAAAAACAAGTATCTTTTCACAGATGTTGGGTAACAACAGGTAACAACCTCCACCTACTGCCGGTGAGATCAGTATTACTGTCTATCACATCAACATTATTATTGGTATATTATACTTTTCCTTTTTTGTTATTCTCTTTCTCCAATACACATACAATCATACACTTGTGTCATTTTTAACAGATTTTCCCTGCACCATTCGGTTATTGCACTAATTTTAAGCACAGTAACTGCATGATGTTATTATTAGAACTTTGACTATACTTTTATATGTTTTATATCTGTTTTACATATGTGTTGTGTTCAGTTCTGTATGTCACCGTTTTTCTTTGTCTGTTCTTGTGCATTTTATCTCTGTTTCTATAATTGTTGCATCTGTAAAGCCACTGCTGTTTTGTTTTTGCACCACTAAAATAAATAAAGAAATGTTTTTGAAAATAATTTCTGGTACGAACAGTCTTGTTCATTAACGTTCCCAGACTCTGTGAAGACCAGGCTGCTTATTCAGAGGGTTTAGCTGCCCTCTGCTCCAGAAATGCTGTTACAGGCTACAGAGAACACGAAAACAAAGATTTCATTTGCGCTTTTCACCTCCATACTGTGTCTTATTTATATGTAATATTTAAAATGTTAGGCCTAGTCATCACATTTGAAGTGAGTTTTTGCTCATTGTTGCTTTGCTCGGATGTTTGAGCTTTACTGTGCAGAATGATGTCTGTGCAGAGTTTGTCACTAGGAGGCTGTATAGACGTTCATCTGCTGAAGGGGGAAAGTTTACGAGTTCACCTTAAATCTCAGTTTAAGACGCATACTTACGAGATTATTATGTGACATCACAACTAGTTTGGAGCCAATCACTAGCTGTGGTTACATGGACAATATTTCTTCAACCTGATTAAAATCATTCTGATTAGAGATTCCAACTTAACTGTTTACATGGACGCTAAATAAAGGGATCCGATAAGATGTGCGTTTACATGCCCGAAGCATTTAATAAGAACAGAACTCTTTTGACATGCGCACAGCGGTTCCGCCCGCTGTGAAGTGTCTAATCTGACAGAAATATAACAGAAGAAGATTTTTTTCCGGCTTTGTTCACCTTTTCAAACACTTTTTTGAACAACTCGTTTGTTTCGAGTCTTTCGACTTTCGAGGCATTCAACGATCCTTAAATCTTTTAAGTTGTATCAGCCACAGAGCAGTTTAGTTCTGCCGCCGCCATTTTTCGGAAACTCGTTCACGTCCCCTAATGTTCCTCCACGTGGGGCAAACATGCACAGAAAGAATATATTTATTCCAAACATAGAGAAATTATCGGATTAAGGGTTTACATTGCTATAAGGTGCTAATATTTCCCTATATAACAGATTATGAAAGGTTTACATCACCCCTCTCAACCCGATTGAAAATTCCTTCCGATTGGGCCGGATTGGGCCGGTCACTTCCAATTGAGGTGATTATATGAGGTATTTTTATTCTGATTGGGTTATCATTCCCATTGTTAGTGGAAAACTACGGTCCATGTAAACACAGCTATTGTCCAGTATGCAACTTACACAAGTGTTATGTGGAAACTGCTGTTTCCAGCAGTTAAACTTTTGAAATGAAAAATATTTGCATATTTATAAATTCTGGATTTTTTGATGAGGGAGAAGGAGCAGGTGTAATTTGTATTGAACTTTTTTGTGGAAAAAGCCATGTTAGACAAATTGTTATTGACAGCAGAGTATTTTTATATGTCTTAAAACACATCTGTAGGGGACCTTTTAAGCAGATAGAAGTAAAAATAATCAGTAGGTATTGCTCTGCAGATCCTCCTACAATATCCTCTCCATTGTTCAGCCTCACAGTGATTGTTCTGACTGGAGCTGAGGCGGGAGCTGGTCCTGTCCTCCCACCGATTAGCCCTGACCACAGTCAAGATGTACAGTTATTGCCATGGCTGTCTGGGGTTTCTCTATGGGCTGTTTCATTAGATGGACTCATATCAGGCCCCAGAGACTCTTAGGCCAAATAACTTCACTCCTCGCTCTCTCTCTCTCTCTCACCACCTCCTGTCAGCACACCCACTAGGTAACTATGAAGTGAGCCAAACCTTTGCATTTGCAGTCAAAATGTATCACACCTCATCATTAAGATGGTGGATGCATATAGTCAGGAGGGAAGTAATGAATTACATTTAGGCTACTAAGTTACTGTAACAAAGTGTTTTTTGTGTACTCTGACTTTTTTGAGTATTTTTAAAATTTGGTCATTTCTACTTTTTTAACAGTAAAGTTTAAAGTATTGTACTTCGCTACAAGTCACATCTGTTACAGAGTAAAAACAAATGTCTCATGAAAACGTCCTGATAAACCATGTGAGGAAGGAACAGAAGACAGGAGCCAATTCAGCAGCTGCAGCAGAGAAGAAGTTGCTGGTGTGTCTGCGGCCACAGGAGGGCAGAGCTCCATGTCCATGAATTAATCTTAACTCATTTATTCATTCTGTAGTAGGGACTGTTTATTTCTAACTAAACCCCTGCTTTATGGTGCCCCCCCCAACTTTTCAAACTAATGTTACACCCTTGGACACAGGGAACATGCTGCCAGTGAAATGCACAGCAAAAGCAGCTCGGCTCTAACCGAGCCTTCAGCCAGTTTGTTTCATCATCGCCCTCCCACCTCTTTGTTTTCCTCTCTTGCTCTGTCTCTCGGCCTCTGGTCTCCAGCAGCGCTGGACAGTCTGTCTGCTCTGAAGTCTTCATTAGCGCTGCTGGCCTGCCAAGCCGCAGAAGGGACAAACGGCTATTTGAGATCCTGCGCTCCTCTTCCGCCTCCCACATCCACCTCCCTCCTCCTCTCCCAAAAGTTCTCCTTTTCCTCCCACTGAACTCAACTTCCTATTCCTTACTCTTCTCCTTCAACCTTCCTCCTGTTTTGATCCCCTTACCACCTCTTCCTTCTTCTTTCTCCATGTTCCTGCTGACCATCCAGCCCTCCTCCTCCTCCTCCTCCTCCTCTGCTGGCTACCTGGGGGGGGATTGTGCTCAGCAGAACATCGTGCTGCTCTGATCTGGTCGGGGACCTGTCAGGCATGCCGGTTTGTGTGTGCCATTTGGTCGCCACAGTGCCCAGCAGCAACTAGGGATCTGGGAGGCCCTTGAACAGCTAGGTGAAAGTGAGCGTCACACTGAGAGACATGCATCTCACTTCAGCGCTCACACAAGCTCAAACAGAAACACTGCTACTCACACACTATTTTTGTCCTAATTTTCCTTTTTCTGCATACATATGCTCACAAGTATAACCGCCATGTAAGAATTCTTCTGTATATTATTGTATAGAGGCTTTGCACTTGGTTCCTAAATCTGTTAGACCTCCTAAATGGTGTATAAATGCTTGGCAAAAGCTTATAAAATCATAGAAATAGATAACATTAATACACACACTAAAAATTACGCAGACCCAAAAGTTACAAGCTAAGTGCAACACACAAACACACACAATGTATGACGTGGGTCAAAACAAGCGCACCCATTATTTTCTATGTAAGCCTCCACACTGACGCCATCTTGACGTGCATCATTGCAGGTTGGCATGTGACAACTCATCAGCTGTTCTATTTTCCCTGAAGATGAGGCATTCTGCTAGCTTCCCCTGTCCATGAAAAGCCGTAAACCAACTCCCCTTCATTGTCCTGTCTGATTTTATGGTCATCTCAGACTGTGTTGAGAGCTATGATGTTTTAAAATGTTTTTGAGCTATATAGTGACAAATCTTAAAATCGGTTGTTCCAACAGTAACTATTTCTGACACATTAGGCATTTTCGGAACCAAACAGTTCTGGGGACGCCCTGAGAGGAACTGCCCACTGGGGAGCTCCCCCGAGAACTACATACTTTCAAGGACTCTTTTTCTGTTTGCATTCGCACCGCCAATAGGAACGCTGAAGTGGTGTAAGTCGGCTGGTTGGTATAACACCGTCACCTCTGCACGACATACGACAACAATAGCAGCTACAACTCGGTCCATTAGTGTGTGTGCTGTTCCATTTTTTAAGGCTACCATTTTACAAGGGTTTTTAAAAATGCCAGTTGCAGGTGCTCTGCTAAGCCCCTCCCACTAAACCCACAAGTAGTAATGGCAGCAGAAGGATCCCCTGCGAAACCTCATGCCTCGTAGAGCTCGTTCTCCACGGCGTGAGCCTCACTGAGACCCCCGTCTCTCTCACCGCGACTTGTCTTTTTCTAAGACGCCCCTCCAGCGCTTCACAGTCGCAGAGCAGAGCGCCCCAGGCTTCAGTGGCAGCTGCAACGCCGTCCAGCAGCGGGATGAGAGGCTAGTACACCACACACACACCACTGCCCCCCCTCAAAAGTTATTCATCAGTTTGTCATCAGGCCTCTTTGCCACGTCGATACGAGCGCCATGGCATGTCCGTGTGGAGCCGGAACGTGTTCACAGCCAATAGGAGCGCCCTCTCTTTGACCTGTGATTGGCCAAAGTCTCCTGTCACGGGCTAGATTTTCTAAAGCCTGAAAACAGAGCCAAGAGGAGGGGCAGAAATCTAGTTTTCTCTCAGACCACTTGAATTACAATAAATTTTTGCCCAATGACACCAAAAAAAATACTGCCTACCTCAGCTTTAACCTAACAGCGAGAATGGATTTGGACTGGGGAGGACTGCAGGATGCCACCGAGGAGCACATGGAGAGCTCCGCCCTGCTGGCACAGCCTCGGGCCTCACTACCTCTGCTGTCCGGGCTGGACCCACAGTGGGACAACGGTGGCGTGCGGCGGCCCGACATGCTGCTGCCCTCCGCTCAAGGCAATCCAATTGCTGTATGGGCGACAGACTGCCGTACGGGCTGCACGGCAGGGATGATGTTCAGGCGAGTCAAAGGTCACAGCTGAGATTTTCAAGAGTATACGGCATGAACTATTATTTTCTATTTATTGTGATTTTTAAGTTATTTTAAGGATTTTTAGGGAAAATAACATGACGCCGGGGGTTCGTTTTCCTGCTGTCCTCTCCAGCCGCCGTTGGTTTGTGGTCACATAAACAGAACAGAAATTGATTGTCTATTCAGATTTATTGAATTGAAGTGGAAACACAATCAGATGCCCATAGAGCCCTTTGTCATATTATATTTATGTGTGTATTTTATGCAATCTATCTTTCCCCTTGATCTCCTAAATGTCCCCCTCTCAGTGGAGACCTGTCTGTATCCATCTGTGTCCACTCGGGCTTCTTCCTCTCTTTTTTCACCCCTCCTCTGTCTGTAGTCCTCCTCTCCAGCCTCCCATCCTTTTTCATCAAAGACGACACATTGTCCATGGCTCCCACCACCACCGCCACCTCCAGCAGCCCCCACCTGTGCTGTGCAGTAAGTAATGTGATCGTGTTAACCCCCACTGTGTGTGTCTACGTGGGTGAGTCATGCTGGGTTCGTGTCACCCACCCTCCCTCCTTTACTCCCCCCTCTGTCTGCCTGCAGGCCAGCGGTGCCCTATGCACCGCAGGTGAGCTGTCACTGCCTATCTGAGCTGCCTGACACACTGGCTCGCCAAGAATAGACTCATCTCCGCTGTTTGCAACTGATACACACACTCACACACACACACACACGGACATTCACACCTGCCTGTGCAAATAAAATGCAAATATACTCAGGCCCTGACCCGTATGGGCTTTCTGATGTTTTGTAGCTGTTTATATTTTGTGCAAATCTTTAATATGTATTATATGTGAAAACATAAAATAAAATCCGGGGATGTCAGTGATGATTTTGCTTGATCCAGTTGGTTGTTGTATTAGAAAGGTAACAGCCAAGAGTGAGTTTTACAGAAAGGTTAACACAAACTCAAGTTCCACTAACAAGCTTGTGCTGGGGCTTTCAACCGTATAACACAGTCTTCGTCAACAGCAGGCGTTTGCTCAGTTGTCATGGAGATTGATCTGTTGACGAGCAAGCTCACTAGCATTCATGATTTCATCCATAGAATTTTTAAGACCTTTTGGCCGTATTGGCTTATAGGTTGAGCATCACAGATCCATCTCCATGACAACTGAGCAAACTCCACTGATGAAGACCATGTGATTTAGTTGAAAAGCTCTGGAAAAAGCTACCAAGTGGACTGTGAGTTGGGATTGTTTGGTCACACTAATGTAGCTGGATTTTCCAAACTCTTACTATAAACTGTATATACTGTTTTACAACATATTGTATAGTATACAGTATGTTGTAATGCTGTAATAAGATAACGCTTAATTGTATTGTAGTGTTTTGTCATCCTGACCAAAAAAGCACTCATTATATTATATTATCCTCAATATAATGAGAAAATGTTCTCATTATATTCTCATGTTACAGAGATTGTTTTCATGTTATTTTGACATATTTTTATGCTATTTCTGCAAAATAAAATATTCCATTTTAAAAATATTTCTTGTCTTGTCGAACGATCACTTTATCCTCTTATATAATGAAACTCTGGTGAGACATTAATTACACAAAATCAGCATAATTCTTTTTTTGTTGATAGAAAAAATATACAATTAACATCTAAAGCTAAAAACCTAAATACAGTATAACACCCTAAATAAACATCCTGCTAATGTTGTTACATACTGGAAAGAGCTTGAGTTATCACTTTTCTAATTCTGAAAATAAATTTCTTTTGTGTGTATTTTGATAGTACAAACAGTTTTTTTTCAGTGCAAACCCAAAAGCTACAAGCTCCCTGTATTTAATCACTTTTATATTGCATAGGACATCTTACACCATCAGTGCACCAATGGTGCAAGATGTCCTTCATATGTTCCACCCCTTCTTCTCTATGTACTAACTTATTATTCACTGCTGCAACATCCCAATTAACTGTAATCATTACATTTTAATTTGACCTTTTTGTAATTAATTTTAAAGACCCTCCATGTTTGATGGCTGATTATTTAAGTACAGCAGAGAGTCTTCACTGCTCTGCTATAGTGAAACATCACTCATACCTTGTGACTGTGTGACAGGCTTTCAGATGCACACAAGAGACAAACCCCAGGATGTTTTCCTTGTAACGCTCAGCTGAAATGCCTCCTACTGTATAATCAAGGCGAAGGCAAGAGTCCAGCCTTCAAAGAGCAAAGCGATCACAGCTCCCCTTAAGGCCTGTTATGGCTATAGGTCAACAGTCCAGCTCAGTTCCCGACAACAGGAAATACATGGCTTTATTTTGTTGACTGAGAGGTGGTTGTGTCTGTGTGTGTGTGTGTGTGTGTGTGAGAGAGAGAGAGAGGTTGGGGAGGGGGAGAGGGGGGAGAGAGAAGTCCAGAGAAAAATAAAATAGGAGAGAAATGAAGAGAGACAAACCCAGGTGCTGACCCTGACTGTGACTGACCTTTCCCTCCCAGTTTGTTAGGAAACACTGCTATCAGTGGATCCCCCACTCTACACTCCCTCTGTGTCCATTTCTACATCTTATTATGTACATATGGTAATTATAGGGGTAAAGCTGAGCCAACACTTATTAGCTATATACTATTTCATTATTACAAGCTGCTTTCTTTAAACTGTGGCCATGAAACAGTATCTCAAACATCCAATCAACAGTTTAACCACTGTTCTACATCAGTGCACAGGGTATATTAAGGTAACCATTACCAGCAATACCAAAATGCACATGTTACAAAATGATTCACGTGAATAATCATTCTGATCTGCCAACACCACCATGGTTAATATTTGGTTATGTTTAGTCACAAAACTACTTGGTTAAAGGTTAGAGAAAGATTTCAGTCACTGTTAAAACAACAAGTTAAAGGAAAACAGCTGGTTGGTAGGACCAACAATACTTACAAAACCATACAATACTCACTTTGTTACTAGTTAAAATGACTACAAACACATTTTATAAATGGAATAAAGAAGAAAAAAATGCTGTATTTACTTATTGGACGTTGCCATTGTGTAAGCACAATAAGGCAGTCTGAGGTCTTCTGACACCACTTCATCGATGCTATCGGATTGGCCAGACCGAATCACATCTGGAGGTGGAAAAAGGCGTATAGCATCTGAACCTCAATGTGATATAGATACAGACATGAATATAAATAAATACGTTAACACATTAACTCAGAAATTTTGACAAAGTTAAATAATGATTAATTTGTTAGCTTTAAAAAAAAAATCCACCCACTCTCTCTGTTATTATCTTTCCAACTTTTTAGCTAATGTATCAGCCTGATAATCAGACTATATTGCCATTTTGTTTCACCTCACTAATTCAGCCTGACATATTGTTCATGTTAATTTATTTCTTGTAGGGAGTGTCAATATGGAGGCTGATGTAGTGGTTGCTAAGAGCAATTGACGACTGGAAAAAAAAGCCAATTTAAGTGTTGTTACTTCTGCATTTCTTCTGAAATGACAACAGTCTTGTCCACACTTGTCCCTATGTTTGAGGACGTTTTTCTGTCATTATTTTCCATATATGTAGCTAGCTACATATTTATGGCTCTTGGAACCAAAACATAAAGTGAAAAACAACATTACATCCCCGTCTAGACAAATGGAATGAGAAGCATAAGTTTAAGCATGGTTATGTTCCAGGGCTAGATTTTTAGTAATTTGCGGTATTACAAAGATCAAATTTTGAATGCGTTTTGGAGAAGTTGTGGTTTCATTTCCGCTCACTACAGCACATAACTTCATAACCACTCATGCATGCTGCAACTGTGTGGAAAATATTGTATAAGAAATAATTTAGGATAATATATTCTCTTAGGCAACCAGTGCTAATTATTTGATCTGAGCGCGTTGTATCAATCATTCAGATGTAGATGACGCTGGACTGACTTATATCTGATATTGGCCCCATTTATGTGTCTAACTTAGATTTATTTTCCTTCATTCCCTGTCTTTTCTCTCCTCTTCCCCTTTTCCTTTGAGGCAATTTGTTTGACAATGTCAGTCTGTGCAGCACTGCAGAGGAGAGAATTATTTCTACTTATCACTCCTCTGATATCCTTCCCTCCCAGCCTTGCTTAATTCTTTCCCTTTATTTCCTCCTCCCTTCCCCTCTACTCATTTGGCATTAACATATAACTGCTGTGAGCCCTGCCGTAAACACAACGGGAGACGCACTGTGTGTGTGTGTGTGAGTCTGCGTGTGTGTGCCGCTGTGTATGCCGGGGTGCCTTTGATCCGATAAAAACCTCTAATTTGGATGGCTGAAAGAGTTTACATACTTTTTCTTTTCCTCCGTTCCTTTGCTTTTCTCCTGCTTCCCATTTACATATGGCTTCACTCCGCCGTTGGAGACTTGCAGCTGAGTTTCACGATGTGGACCGAGCCAACGCTAGGAGAAGGAAATGTTTTGACAATTGGCTTAGTCAAATTTGGTTTGAGATTTCTTCATCGCCTTGCGCGGCAGACCATTAGATTAAGACTGCGCTTGTGTAAATCCTTTTCACTCCTCACATGATTGATGTTCTATTTCAAAGTAAAGCAACAACAAACAAGTTTCCACAGAGCGAAGGCATTTGAATAGCATGCCATTCATCACTGGCGTGCTTGGCCTTTTACATGAGTGCCACAAAATGGAAAATGTTTTCAGACTCAGTTATCACACAGACATTTTATTATAAAGACTTTTTGCTTTTGATTTGATTCAAATTGATTTTAAGCATTTGCTTAAAAGTTCTTTTTCCTTGGATTGAATACATTGGGCAGAAACAAAAACACAGTGGCCTTTAAAGATTACAGTGTAGCAATGAGCAAGGCTTCATATTTCTAAAACTGTTTTTCAGAAGGAAACGTCTAAATTTAAAAGTGTAAATTCAATATATTGAATATATTTACACTGCTATACATATCATGAAAATACATGTTAATGAGCAACCTTTTCTACATTTTTAATCATCTAAAATAATTTTTGTGTTTGAAGAAACCTGATGCCACGTGGATGGCATTGTTCACTTTTGTGGTTTTGAATAAGATGGTGCTGTGAACGGCTGCCGTGTCTCAAACGCCTCCTCAACTTTGCTTTTTTCTTGTTTTACTCTGTTATTTATTTTGTCTTTTTCACAACATGCCAATGGGAACCCTATCATACAATATGATGGAGAACAACTTTTGCAGATGGCTGTGGACAACCCTTTTTCTGCATGATCAATGAACAATAAGGAATATCCATGGCTTGGATTATCTGCTGCTCCACCTGGAAAATGGAGGCGACGAAGGAAACGAGGGTTGCAGGCCGGGGTACAGAGTATTCTTCTAGCAAATGTCCAGTCACTGGATAACAAGCTAGACGAACTCAGGAGCAGGATGGCGTTTCAATGTGACACAGAGCTGTAACGTTATGGTTTCCACTGAGACTTGGCCCGACACTTCGATCCTGGACTCAGCCATTGTCTCAGAGGGGCTCTCCATTCACTGCCAGGACCGGACAATACAAGGCACTACCTCGTCCCCCCTTCAGCAAATCAGATCACTTCTCAGTTCTACTTCTGCCTGCCTATAGGCAGAAACTCAAGCAAGGCACACTGATGACGCGGACCATTCAGGGCTGGTCCGACCAATCAGACTCAGACTACGTCACTGCTTTAGCACTACGTTGTGGTGTGTGCTCCAGGATTGCAACACACAAACACAAACGTGGCCATTGGCTACGTTGGCATCGGATCAAGCTATTGCACTTGAAAGGCGGACCGTGTTCCATGCCGACAGAGCACAAGGCTGCGGTAAGAAGAGGGGAGGCGAACTCTGTATTTACATCAATAATGTTGGTGCTAAAATGTGGTCAAAGTTTATGGACAATGTTTCCCAGATGTTGGGTTTTAAAAAGTGAAGATGTCGACCATATTATCTGCCCAAAGAGTTCACCAGTGTTATTGTTGCTGCTGTTTACATTCCTCCAGACGGAAATTCAAAAAAATGGTCATCAGCAGTCACATGACAAAACAACTGGATGGTATTTTTATTGCAGCTGGCCATTCAATTAAACAGACCTCAGAACTACCTAAAATCCATCAGCGTGTCCACACCCTCACCAGGGGAAGTAATACCCTGGATCATGTTTATACAAACATTTCTGGCAGGTACAAAGCCCTCCCCCGCCCCCATTTTGATCAATCATACTATATTTCCCTAATTCTCCTGCCTACTTACTCCCAGCTGAGTAAAAGGGTCAAACTATCAGAAAAAACAGTTATTAATTGTGGACAGATGAAGCTACATCAGCTCTACAGGATGGTTCAGAGATGCCGCCACCCAGGAGAACCACATCAATCTTGAGGAATATACATCATCAGTGACATCATACATCAGCAAATGTGTTGATGTGGTGATCACAAAAAAAAAATAAAAAAATTCATTCCCCAACAAGAAAGCCTGCATGAATGAAGAGGTGAAGACCCTATCTAGAGCCAAAAAAGCTGTCTGGTCAGGTGACAAGGAAGCTTGTCAGTTGGCATCAAGGAGGCAAAGCAGAGACATCAGGAGAGACTGGAGAGAAACCTCAACACCAACAACACCAAAGATATGTGGCGAATGATCCAGACCATCACAGCCTACAAAAGCAGGAGGGCACATTGCCAGATGAGCTTAACACGTTTTATACTCTTAACAAAGAGTCAGCTGCCATGTCTACTCCACCTCCAGAAGCCGGCCACAGTCCCAGCTGCTGGGCCTGATAACATTGCTGGCTGTGTACTAAGAACATGTGCCAACCAGCTAGTCGATGTCATTACTATGGAATATTATATCATTCTAAAAGGTGTACTTGAAAGTCACATTTGTATCTGTAAGCTTATTTTTGCAAACTTGTACAGTGAGGTTTGTATCTATAGGCTTAGTTTTGTAGACTTGTACATTTTGTTTTCTGCCTGCAAACTCCGTTTTGCAAGTCTGTGCATTCAGACACAGGGTTGCAAACTCATTTTCACAATCGGCTGTGCGGGCACAAGCTTACGGACTTTTGACAGGTTTACTACGTGGTAATGTTTTGTACACAGGGTGTCGCAAAAGAAACTTGCTATCCGCAAGGGAGGGAGGGCGGGATCTCCAGCTTCTGACCAATCAGTGTCTTTGGAATCGCTACGCACAACACAGTTGGCTAGTCAACACTGTTAGTCAACCCATGATCGTGATAGTCAGTCAACTCAGAGCCATGTAAAGAGAACCAGCCCTGAAAGGCGGACTCCACCACCTTCAGTAAGTCAGCAACATATATAGACTTGTGTCCGATGTAACATTAACTTTTTTTGGAAAGGTAAAAAAACGTAATGTTTAGAAATAGTTTTTAATAATGGGCCGTCCTAGTCAGGTAGCTAACGTTAGCCAGCCAGCTAACTAGCATTAGCATAGAGTAAACTTTAACCAGTTCCTGTTGTAGCATCCTTGGATAGGATGGGGGTAACGGTAGTGTTTCTACTCACTATATTTATTATATACTATACTTAAAAAAAATAAAAAAAATGTTATTGTTATCTGACTAGGACGGCCCATCATTAAAAGATATTTCTATATTTCTAAACATTGTTTTTTGTACCTTTTCAAAAAAGTTAATGTTACATCGGACATAAGTTTATGTATTTTGTTGACTTATTGGTGGTGACGGAGGCCTGCCGGAGTCTATCTTCCAGGGCTGGATTTCTTGATATGGCTGGGCTCTATGTTGACTGAGCAAGATGGTTGACTGACAGTGTTGTAGGGGAATCACGTTATTATGTTATCAAACTCGGGGGCACCACCTTCAGTCGAAGGAAAATAAAATTAATTAAATTGATCAGTCTTATTACCTGAATGGTGAATTCTCAATACATTGATCCTTGATTTCTACTTTGAAGAAACGTCCACAGACAAAACTTGGTGATACATATGAACATTTATTTATAGCTAAATGTTTCTTAACATGTCAATAGTGTGAATATACGACACAATACGCAATGATGTGGAATAAAATAAAAGGAAAGGAAAGGTTATTTAAATAGCAATTTCAAGACTNGTTAGCCAGCCAGCTAACTAGCATTAGCATAGAGTAAACTTTAACCAGTTCCTGTTGTAGCATCCTTGGTAACGGTAGTGTTTCTACTCACTATATTTATTATATACTATACTTTCTTACTGTTGTGTTGAAAAAGAAATGTTATGGTTATCTGACTAGGACGGCCCATCATTAAAAAATATTTCTATATTTCTAAACATTGTTTTTTGTACCTTTTCAAAAAAGTTAATGTTACATTGGACAAAAGTTTACGTATTTTGTTGACTTATTGGTAACACTGCAGCACTTAGAGCCCAGCCATGTAAAGAGATCCAGCCCTGGAAGATGGACTACGGCAGGCCTCCGTGACCACCAATAAATCAACAAAATACATAAACTTTTTTCACTCCCCCATGAAACTGACTGACAAACAGATCCCAGAGTGTAGTAGTCAAGCCCAAACAGTCTGGATTGTTCCTCCACTCTAGTGCTCAACACCAGAGCCCCCTAGGGCTGTGTGCTTAGCCCCCTCCTGTTCACGCTGTACACCCACGAATGAAATACCCAACATGGGGAGAACTCTATGATGAGAACTCTATGATAACAATGATGAGAATTCATATCGAGAGGAAATAAACAATCTTGCAGAATGGTGCACAGAGAACTACCTTCTGCTCAACGTCAACAAAACCAAGGAGCTGATCATGGATTTTAGAAAAAGGGAGATGAAGTCACACACCCCTGTCTACATCAGTGGAGCTGAGGTGGAGCAGGTGAATAGTTTGAGGTTCCTGTGAATCAACATCACAGACACATCCCCACCCTGGTAAAGAAAGCTCAGAAATGGCTGTATTTCTTAAGGAAACCTAAGAGGGTAAAATTCCTGTGCCAACATGTTCTTTTAAACTTTTAGAGAGGAACAATAGAAAGCATCCTGACTGGAAACATTACAAACTGGCATGGGATGTGCACAGCCCAGGACTGGACGGCTCTGCAACGGGTGATTAAAACTGATGCTACTGAGCATCAGTGATATTGGTGAGGTGAGGGAAAAGACAATGCCCATCCCAGCCACAGCCTGTTCACCCTGCTGCTGTCTGGCAAGCAATACAGAAGTATCTGCTGCCGTACCACCAGACTACAGAGCAGCTTCTTTCCTCAGGCTGTGAGACTCCTCAATTCATCCTCTGCACTGCACCATAAATAACAGTTTTTCTGCTTGTTTTGTTTTCTTTTGTGTGTAGCATGAAGGCATGACTACAGCTTGCATTTTATTGTGCAGCCCTGTGTTGTAGAATCATTAATACATGAACCTTGAAACTGAAAGAACGGAATGAGACGTACAACTCGGGCAATTTGGATGAATACAGGAATCCAGGTACGTGCTGCACATATATGAGAGTGCTGCTCATTGACTAGTTCAGCATTCAATACTATGGTGGCAGAAAGAAACATACACTGTATTATATTGTAATTCAATTCCTCCTGTTTTTTTCTTTTCTTTTTTTTTCTTTAGCACAACATTGCTCTTTACTTTCTTTACAAGTTTCAATTCTTGTTTGACTGAGTTTCAACGCTGAGAAGAAGGGGTGCAATTTTTGTCATTGTAAAAACAAATGCCAAAAGCTAATGTCATTTTAATAGGCATTTACAGCATTTATAATTTTTTCATCTGTTCATTTACAAAAACAAACATACATGCCCTCCACATTATCATAGTTTTGGGTTTGCAAAGATTGCATGTAATTTTCCAAGATTCTAAGATCTAAGATTCGACGTGTATTTAATAGGACATACACAATTTTTCCTTATCTTTTAGCCTATCTTTCAAAAATGTTTTGTGTCTTGCCTGCCTGCTTCTCCGGTACTTTGGAGTGGGTTAACAATCTGTCAGACTTTGAGCCCTAGACAGTCATCCTCGATAAGAAGTCCTGAATCTGCACTGCACCAAAGACACAACTACACACAGACAAATCTGATTAACATGTCAGTATTGCTAAGTGAACTTATGTAAATAGCACATCTAATTTTAAATCACAAAGTGGAATTGCAATTGAGAAGCACATCTTTTAGTAACACTGTAGATTCATCCTATGTGGCAAAAGGAATTCCTGGTTCCACGTATGCACACTGGTGTAAAAGCATGTGATGAATTAAAATAAGGCTAATGCTAGATCTTTTTGCTTCTTTAATCTCATTAAGTGACCACACAAAACCAGCTAAGCAAGAAAAACACCAACATGTACTGTATACCTCATGTTTCAGCCCGCAGCTTCATGTGGAGCTGGGATGTGTTCACAGCCAATAGGAACACCCTCTCTTTGACCTGTGATTGGCCAAAGTCTCCCCGTCATGGGCTAGATTTTCTAAAGCCTGAAAACAGAGCCAAGAGGAGGGGCAGAAATCTAGTTTTCTCTCAGACCACTTGAATTACAATAAATTTTTGCCCAATGACACCAAAAAAAATACTGCCTACCTCAGCTTTAACCTAACAGCGAGAATGGATTTGGACTGGGGAGGACTGCAGGATGCCACCGAGGAGCACATGGAGAGCTCCGCCCTGCTGGCACAGCCTCGGGCCTCACTACCTCTGCTGTCCGGGGTGGACCCACAGCGACAGACTGCTGCACGGGCTGCACGGCAGGGATGATGTTCAGGCAAGTCAAAGGTCACAGCTGAGATTTTCAAAAGTATACGGCATGAACTATTATTTTATATTTATTGTGATTTTTAAGTTATTTTAAGGGGGTTCGTTTTCCTGCTGTCCTCTCCAGCCGCTATTGGTTTGTGGTCACATAAACAGAACAGATAAAAACGGCCACTCGTCGATACAAGCGCCATAGCATCGAACATAATTAGCCCAAAGCTCCGTGTGGATCCGGGACATGTTGTTTTGTTCTATATGCCGCTGTAGGCAAAGGAGGTATTGGAAATTTATCACAAGTTGCAGGATTTTCGGCAGCATTTTCTGCCATTGAATCAGGCTTGCACAGTCAATATGAACGCATCGTCTCTCTGAAATAACTTGTGATAGGTCAAAGTCTCCCGTCATGGGTTAGATTTTCTGAACCCTGAAAACAGAGCCAAGAGGAGGGGCAGAAGCAGAGGTTTGCTCTTAGACTACTTGAATTACGATATGCTGAATGGTTATCATGGCATTTCTGCCCAATGACGCCAAAAAATACTGCCTACCCCAACTTTAACCCTTAAACACTTTTCCTTGTCTCACTCCCTTTATTTACAGGATTATAGCGTAGGCACTATGCATCTTAGCTATGTCATGTATGTCATACATTGTTATTTTGAAAATGAGGTACGTTTCTCAGAAATGTCATCACTTGGCATGTCAGTGTTACTATACATGCTGTAGTAAGCCAATTAAAGTTGTTTGGGGTTTTCCCTGCATGTCCAAAGAATTTCAACACACTGCAGATAGCTGTATATGACTGAGATTGATTATTGATCTTTCGGCCAGACAGCCTTTACAGTAAGAGCTGTCCCAGTTTTGGAACATCCTTCCATTAAATATACAATATGGCAACTCTTACTGTTCCTTTGCATATTATCTGAAACTTTTATCAAAGCAACCAGACCTGCCATCATACCTAGTTACCGCATGCTTGCTCTGTCTGCCATCATTGCTTGGCTTTCTGTCTGTGTTTGTCAGATTGTGTCCCTTCTGGTTTTACTTATGTCTTCTGTAATGTAGTGTGTCATGTTTTAACTGCTTGCACCGATTGTCTGCTTAACATTGTTTTGCATTAATTGCTTGCATTGTACATGTCCTACTTTGCATGTTGCTTGCCTTACTCCTCTAAGCTTTTCATCCTGTTCAGCTACATCATGTTTGCGTCTGCTTTCTCTTGTTCTAATTGTACATGTTGTGTGTTTTGTGGTTGTTTTAATGACTAATCTAAAATCTGGAGAAGGGACAACAGTCGAAAATGATCCTCTTGGCTAACACTGGCACAGTGATGTTGATCAATGACATTGTCCCTGAAGAAAACAAACAAACTAAAACAAACCACAAATAAAGGACAGTGTCAGTGTTTTAGGGATATGAGAACCATGTTGATGGGACTTTACATTAGCAAAAAAAAGCATATATATTACATGGAGATTACATTTTGGTGAATTTGTACTGTGAAATCTCATGCTGCACTAGCTACTGGTGGTTCTTGTTTTCATTGTAACCATGGATGTACAACAGTCCTTGGCATTACTTTTGATACTGACGATAAGGTCTAAACTTGATGATTATGAGGCAAGACTCGAAAGACTGGAACAAGTAAATTGTGATGATTCCAGCAGCACGTGTTTCATGTCTGTCCATTCTGGTTTGAGTTATAACACTGAGAAGAATGGGTGTATTTTTGCTCCAAATTGTGTCACCATGTCCTAAGAGTTAAACAAAACCACAAGATTGACATGTCTAAAATGTCTGGCCGCCATCTAATACATCATTGACTAATTATTGTGTTCAATAACCACTCAATTACTTTGGCCAACGAATAGGATTCAATCTGTAGATGTCACTGACATATGATACAAACTAGATGGATCATTGTCCAGATGTCTCTTTGATAAAGCTGAGCCACCCCTTAGTTATGCTGCTATAGGCCTAGACTGCCAGGAGACTCCCTATGATGCACTGAGCTCCTCTCTCCTCCTCTCCCTCTCCATCTGTATGCACTCTTATCCCATTAATGCTTGTTACTAACTCAACTGCCTCCCTTTCTCTCCTCTTTCTTTCTCTCCTTCTGTTGCTTTCTGCAGGTATTTCTATGGCGTTAGATTTATGTCATATCTCGCGAGCGCGATAAAACATGCTCACGAGCAAATAATATCATTTCGTTCAAATCGTTCAAAACAAAAGTATCACACTCAGTAACACAGAGAACTCGGTTGGACCCAAAAGCACGACCAGGAAACAAAGGTGTGGAGAAGATAGTTCTTTACTTTCAAAAACAACAAGAGCACAGGACACAGGTCACCGGATAACAGGTCCGAGGAGGAGCAGGCAAGCGGATAGTCCTAGGAGCAAGAGAGGTCATACACAGGTAAGTCACAGGGATTGGGTACAGGTCACCGGGTAACAGGTCCAAGGAGGAGCAGGCAGACGGATAGTCCTAGGAGCAAGAGAGGTCATTCACAGGTAAGTCACAAGGATAAAGAATACTGCTAGAACGTTTCACTCACCACATCTATTTATGTCACCTACTGGGATTGAAGGACTGATTACTAATAAGCCGCAGGTGGCTCATTCAAACTGGCGGGAAACAGGCAGGAGCTGAGAGAACAGGAAAACCAGGGAGCAGAGGTCAAGGCCCTGAGCTGGGCGTAACAAATGTGTTTTTACATTAAGTGTTGGTCAGCAAAACGCACTGTGTGTATCCTTGAGCTCTAGCAAAAGTATTGAATGCATTGCCTTCCACAGAAAACATTTGCAAAGCTGATTTTTTAAGTATTTTAAATCCAGCATTGAAGTACTGCCACTTGGCGGTAACATGTCAAGATATGTACTGTATACTGCAATGCAATAGTGTGAAACTGCTGGCAGGACCGTGTATCACGTACCCCGCATGCATGTGCATTGTCTTGCACCCATAGAAAATCAGCTCCATTAAGCTCCATAAAGTGGTCAAAAACTCCACAGGGAACCTTTAAGGGTGAGCCCCGACACCCTGTGAAGGAAACTCATTTCAGCCCCTTGTATCCATGATCTCATTCTTTCAGTCACTACCCAAAGCTCATGACCATAAGTGAGAATTGGAACGTAGTTCTTGGTTGACACACCTCTGAAATGTTCTGTGGTGCTCGGGGATAGTGCCTCTGGACAGTGATTGTGCTCTCACTATATGGGTGTCACAATACTCAGTCTCTATAATAAAACTTATGCCAGGGTGCTATTAAGGAGACTCTGGTCCTACTAGTAACATGAATGTACATTCCACCTTTAAAAGGTACGTATTCCACTTTGTATTCACTCGTTGTGTGAGTATGTATAAGTGTGTGTATATTCATATCCTTTTAGGGTAGGTGGGTGTACAAGGTAAAGTATTGTTAATTGATTACTTTAATATAACCTTTTTTGTTTATTTATTTATTTATTTTTCTCTCTCTCTTAAAGTTTACCATGAATAATAAAGATTTGTATTTGTTTTTATTTGCAGAAAAGACAAACCAAGACCATAATGAAAATGACCAACAGTCACTCAGTGAGTGTTTAAACTAATACGTTTCTGTGTGGTGATCGGAGTCTTTAAAAAAAAAAAAAAAAAAAGTAAAGGAGACTCTGGCAAACTGCTGAATCCTGGATTCAGGAGTCGCAATGCATATACCGTCCTGGTCATGGAAAATGGGAAGTTTGATAGAAAAAATGGGAAAGTATGGGACAGAATGGGCACTAAATATGTTTGTATGTGTGCTAGGATGGAGAAAATGGGGAAAAAACAGTGAGCATAATTGGAATTCATTTCAATTCAATTTTATTTATATAGCGCCAAATCATAACAAGTTGTCTCAGCGCACTTTTCAGCAGGTCTACATCATACTCTTTATAATATTATTTTTAGAGACCAAACAATTCCTATAATGAGCAAGCACTAGGTGACAGTGGCAAGGAAAAACTCCCTTTTAATGTAAGTCTGCATTGTCGGCTTGTTAGCAGAAAATTGTGTATATGCCATAGACAGTTTTTAAATTTCATCAACTCATTGAAGTTAGAAATTTTACAGTACATTTGAATTATTTTTACTCACTATTACCTATTTATGTCATTTTGTCACTCCATAGAGTCCCCAAAACATCCCCATTCATATATGCATGCTGAACACACTTATGGAAATACTTGTGCATGAACATAAGCATCTTTTATTCATATCCATGTGGAAAAAATAATATCTGAAGGGTAAAATAATACATATACATACAGCAGAACAATACCTGGTTCCCAGCATGGACGCATGGCTACATCATATATCAAGAAAACATGGAATTAAGGGCTAAGAAATAAAACACACTTCTGTCTCATTATACACACACACACACACACACACACACACACACACACTATCAGTGCTCTCTTTCTACCATTCATTAACTATTCCTTTCAGTTAATTAAAGGTTACTCAGATGGAATAAGGCTTATCTGGAGAGCTGGAGAGTCACTCTCAGCTGAGCTAACTGCAGACACACACACACACACACACACACACACACACACATTCAACTTAGACTCCTCACTGTGAAAGCCATTCATTGGGCTTATCTTTCTGGAAAGACTATCAGATCTGCATCGCACACAGGGAATCTTTGTCTTTTTGTGCTTTTCGTCTCCCGTACTTTACACACTTACTACACATGCACACTGGGGTGAGTGTTGGAGCATGTGAGATAAGATGTGCATACCATCCAAAAATCACACGAGTGCACAAACGTATCTCGAGAAGCCATCTCCAGGAGCTGACACATCGCTCCATTGATGTGAGTGAGGGAGGCTGTTGCTACCGGAGGATTAGCGTAAAAACCAATACTACATGTTTTAAATGTGTCAGGAAGCCACCTGTGTTGTGGCTGTCAAAAGGGTTTCCTTTGTTTGTCTGCCTGGCGAGTGTGCCTTCATTCGCAGGGAAAATCCAGCTTTTGAGTAACAACAAGTGTTTGCACGCTTTTTGTGTAGGAGGCAGGGCAGCGGCGTTGTTTTACCTTGCTCACTGACAGTCACAACAAATTGTTTTCCCATGTAGAAAAGCCAAGCTGTGCCGCGCCACTTGTGTATTTAAAAACTGCATTTTCCCAGTGCCAGGACCCCCATGGTGAGTTAAATTAAGGCATTTATTCTCCAGCCGAATCGGGCCTGGAGATATGCTTTCATTAGGACTGCGATTAGCATAGTGCTTGTTACCGCTGGGCCTGTTAGCGAAACAGAGCTGTCTGTCTATCTCTACACATCCCCTCATTACAAACAACATGGAAATCAGCTGTAGAATAGAGTCATGCACATCACAGATAGGACACATAGGTTAGAGTTGGAAAACAGTTTAATGGCTTGAGAAAAGAATGATGTCTGACTTTAATGCGCCTGAGCATGTGGACAAATAGTGGAGAGACAGATTTACTAATGTTGGGTATTTTCATCTCCATTGCACTGTGGCAGTTAACTAGACAGAAACAGACAATAGTTCAAATAGTTCAGTGGAAATTATTCACAGAGAAAAGGTGCTGGGAGACTCTCAATAGAAGACAGCAGGGAACGGAACACAGGTTGTCATGCTACATGGTGGTTTCTGGCTTTAATCATTCCATCTATCGTTTTTAAGCAAAGGGCAAAAACGTGTAAAGGCGTCATGTTATACAATGACATTGACAGTTTATTAAAGTTTTCAATAAATTCACTAACTTTCCCTTTTCAATTTGTGTCAAAGAAAGTATCAAAAAAAGCTCTGAAATAAATTGTTAAAGTTAGGTTTATCATATTGCTTGTATGAATTTAGTTTTTTTTTTCCCCAAATGCATCCAATATTGACCAAGGTAATGCAAATCTGTTTGTATGTTTTCAGTCAAGGTCTGACTTGTCAACCATTTTTAAAACACCGTCAATGTTGGAATACATATACAAATATCTGCATAACATTATATCATTCTTATGTCACAGCAGAGATGTGCTCTGATTTCCTGTGCTTTCAGAGTCATGTCCGCAGTCACTCCCTATTTACTATATAGTGCACTACATTTACTGTCCGCCATTTCATTTGAGTGTCTGAATTGAGTGTGGAAAGGTATCCACAATATAGTTCCATTAAATATACCACAATAGAACCAAAAAAACAATCCCACAATGCAATGCGTCGCATTTTATAGTTGCGAAAATTACTGTTGTGAGACTCTACAGCTACAGTGTTGACGCAAAATGATGAGAGATTAGTAAGTGTCTGAAATCTCATTAGCCCACTGCCCTTGATGTTATGACAGTGAACACCTCAGACACATTGCAGTATGTATGACCGAAGTTCACAAGGGCCCAATCTAATCTGTCCAGACAGTGGACAGTTGGATTCAGCCATAGTGAGCAATGAGGCAGCAGTTTGACTGCACATTTAAGTCAGTGTTAATTTGCCCTTTGAAGTATTATTGCTTTTGTGTGTCTTCTTTGTCATCCAGACAACTTTTTGAGTCACCAACCTGGCCAAGTCTGGACATTTCATTGTCTTATAGAGAGCAGATGTCCTGGCTCACTGCATTTAGCCTTGGTGTGGCCCGTCTCCTCAAATAAATCGAAGTGAGAATTCCTAAGTAGTTCCCAGGCAATTGAGACAGTTGGCTCGTTTTATTGTCTCAGAAAACTGGCACTACACATTGATTCAGCCATGCCCCTGAGATCTCGCCTGATGCTTTTAGATTCCCCCTTGCTTTCTGTGGGGCTTCTCAGTCTCCCTCATTTGTCATATCTCTCACACATACACACATCTCTTATTCCTATGGTTAGGCAGTTTGCAAATATTCCAGGCCCTCACTGGCCTTTTATTAAAGCTGCAGTGTCTTTTCTCACAGTGTATCGGAAGTGTATTCTTAGCCTCACCTTCCCTCCTCTCAGTTGGTCAAGTCTTCTTCCCAGCACCTGTCATTTATCTTGATGAGCTGTCTGCTTTAAAGAAGCATCTCTTCAGAGGCTGAGGTAACTGGCAGCTGTAAAGCCACCAGAGGTGTCAGCGAAGCCAAAAAGCGAATGCAGCCAGTCTGCACTACACCAGCACGACAGAGGTTCAAGTTTTTAATGTGTTTCTTGTGCTCTTTTCTTATTTAATCCTCTGTTATTGTTGCTACCTCCTTCCTGTGGCTACTGCCTCAACCAGAACCAGATATTTGACAATTTAGTAAAACCCATCCATTGCCAATGTTTCTAAAATCATTACTTTCTACAATATCTGCACATGGTAAGTGCAGTATGGTTAAGGTTAGAGTAGGATTGTGATTATGGCAAATAAATGATTAAGATATGATTAGGGTAAAGCAACTAAAACACTTGGTTAAGGTTAGGGACAGATCATGGTTAACTGTTAGATTGTAATGGGACATGAACTCACACTTTCACCCCAGCCCAAAACCCTTACAATTTGCTTCACCATATAAGGGGCACATTACTTCCCATTAAGGCACTCAGCATTGGCATTCGAAAATCAATGTATGCTGCAGCTTTGTCCCATAGGACAGTAATTCTCAGGAAGGACTGGAATCACCACAGAAAATGGAAAACATCCTGAATAGTGGACGAGCCATGTCCTCCAGCTTTTTTTGGGTGATCCCAAGGCATTCCCAGACCAGATGGGATATGTAATCCCTCCAGCATGTTCTGGGTCTGCCCCAGGGTGTCCTCCCAGTTGGTGTGCCCAGAAAGCCTTTACAGGGAGGTGTACAGGGGCCAATCTAATAAGATGCCTGAACCACCTCAGCCAGCTGATCAGATGTCCAGGCTCATCACCTTGTCACTAAGGGTGAGCCTAGCCACCCTGTGAAGGAAATTCATTTCGGCCTTTTGATTTTATTCTTTCAGTCACCCAAAACTCATGACAATAGGTGGCTGTTGACACAAGGTTAACTGGACTCTGTGTTTACATCAATGATGCTTGGTGCTCAAACGTGGTCAAAGTTAATTGACAATGTTTCCCAGATGTTGAGTTTTTAATGTTAAGATATCGACCATCTGCCCAGAGAGTTCACCAGTGCTTTAGTTGCTGCTGTTTACAGATGAAGTTACAGGACTGTTTTGAGTGCACAGACTGGCACATGTTTAATGTATTTATTCATTTATTTATTTATTATATCTTGCTTTTTCTTTACTGATGTATGTTGCTATTGCTCTATCCCCTTGCTGCTGTAACACTGTAGATTTCCCCACTGTGGGAATAATAAAGGATTATCTTATTTTATCTTATGTTCAAAGATGATGCCACCAAGGAAAATCAATCTTGAAAAATGTTTCTTTTAACCATGCCTTTGATTGTTCTCTACCCTTTACCTTCTTTTAACCATTCCCTAATATTAAAAAAGTAGTTATTGTAATTCAAACCACAATCTTTCCCTAACCCTAACCAAGTAGGTTTTGTGCATAAACTAACCAAACCTTAAACACCGTGGTGGGAGATCAGAAAACCCTAATACAAGAATAAGAAACAATCATATCACTCTTTTTGCCATTTGTCAGCTGTCATTTGTAATAGTTTTGGAAGGCAATTACAAATAATATATTTTAACGTTTAGTCTGGAGGGCTTGTTGGAATGAGCCAGGCTGGTGTAGGAACGTGCATTTTAAAACTGTCACAATTAACAATAAAAGATTTGAAAATGTAAAAGACAAAAAGCTTTTTGTCCACTCATATTCGCAGATTTATTCTGACATTTATTCCAGAGCCATCCACTTCTTATACTGGAGAATCAGCTGCTGTGGTGCTGCAGTGAACTACCTCAGACCTCTGAGCTTCTCGTCTCTTCTCATCTCTTCTCTTTTACCTCACAGAACAAAATGCCTGAAGGATGCCACACAGCCCAGTGATATTTTGTCTTGTTCCACAGGTAGAAAAGCAGTGACTGGAGGGCAGGCAATACATTTCATGAGTCAGTGAATACGAGCAATTACTACTGTCAACAGAGCACACTCACAGGGTGAACTCAAGTGGACAGACAATAACCTTTTTCTCCCAGTTTTTGGGGTGGGGTGAATACAGGGCCCTTTGCTTTCTAACAAATCAATAAAACTAAACACTGAGCAGGTGGTCGGCTTGTTTAAGTGGGTTTGCTCATATTACCTCACTGTGGCTGGGTTTTTTAACTTTACAGTGTATACAAGTAGCACTGGTGGACAGACAATGTTTTTCTTCATGGCTGTCTTGTGTGCTAAGAACAGGATAGAAAAAATCATGTACATTGGATCAGTAAGATATTTAAAATTACAACCTATCCATTAGAATTGATTTTGCATTCTCTTATATCATTGGACTCTATTGTCTTGGCTGGTAAGTTATTCTTGTCCACAAATACTGACTTTCCAAATGAGACATGCCTTGTTTTTTGAGCATCCTGGTTCTTGGGCCACCATCACTATCAGTTGTAGCAACACTTTATTCACCAGATAATATTCCACAGCTCCATTGCTTTTCTCAGTTTTAGACTGTATATGGATACAGAGGTCCAAGTCAAAGAAATTTGGCTATTGGTCGACAACACGAAATTGAATGTCTTGTACTTGAAAGTTGACGCAAAACATCATGCAAATTTTCTTGCGACTACAAGCAACTCCATTGATGGAATGAAATTTGGTATTAAATATCATTGTCAGAAAAGCTAGTCTGACCAGGCCCTTAGTCTGAGACTAGACTTAATCGTTGTCAGTGAAATCATGTTAAACCCATCACTGAAGATGATGTCTCCATGCTTAATCCCACCTACAAAGCTATGATTTGTCAATTGTTTCTCCAATCTGGGGAAGTACCTGTCAAGAGGTCACTTGTCAGGAAAACATGAGGCCTGATTTAGGTCATTTTAAGTGTTTGAACAAATGACCAATGCTGCCGTTCTCCTGGTGAGGACACACTCAAGTGGCAGAGTGTTATCATTAGAAGAGTTGTCATTAGATTTCAGTACATGGTATCCAAAGTAGTTTAATACATGTAATAATACATGTATCATGTCACAGTAAAGTGACAGTTCTATCTATATATCTAATCTATATATTTTAAAACACACAGTTACAAAGTGCTTTACACACACATACAAAAAAAATCAACATGAATAATTACATAAAGGAGCAAAAAGAGATTTCTAAAAAGGCTTGCCTATAAAGATGGGTTTTTAGAAGACGCTTAAAACTGTCCAAAAATTCAGCAAATCTGACTGATTGGGGAAGAAGATTCCAGAGGGTTGGGGCTAAGAAGGCGCTATCACCTTTTGTTTTGCAGTTGGAGCGTGGGATGGATAAAAGGCAGAGATTTGAAGATCGGAGTGGCCGGGAAGTGGAATGAGGAACAAGGAGATCGGAAATGTAACTAGGGGCGAGGTCTAGTGCCTTATATGTAATCAACAAGATCTTGTAGTTTATTCTGAATTTAACAGGAAGCCAATCGAGGGATGCAAGAACAGGGGTAATGTGGGATTGACGGCTGGTTCTGGTTAATAGTCTGGCAGCTGCATTTTGAACCAATTGTTTAACGATTTAAAGCAGATTGACTGAGGCACATGTAGAGGGAGTTACAATAGTCTAAAGGGGAGAAAATGAAAGTGTGAATTAACAGTTCAAGATCCTTAGAAGATAAGATAAGTCTGATTTTCGACTGACTGAACAAGCTTAGTAACATGATTGTCAAAAGTCATATACTGGTCAAAGATGATACAAAGATTCCTAGCGGTAGGTTTGATATTTGACTGAAATGGACTAATAAACTGATCAGCTGCAGTGGCAAAGTTATCAGATCCAATTAAAATAATTTTTCTTTAGGTGGAGGAAATTAAGAGACATCCAATCTTTGGTGGCTGCTAAACAATCTTGGAGGGAGGAGAATTGATTCAGGTTATTGGGTTTGCAGAGAAATAGATATGTGCATCATTGGCATAGTAGTGATATGACACATCTTGAAAGGAGCTGAACAAGTGACCCAGAGGAAGCATGTACAGTGAAAAGAGGATAGGTCCAAGGACCAACCCCTGAGGGACGCCACACAGCAGGGGAGCTGAGGAGGAGACATGATTATTGATACAAACATTGAAATATCTATTAGTCCAATAAGAATGGAACCAGTTTAAAGCTGTACCAGAAATGCCAATCCAGTTATGCAACCTATCAAGTAAAATGACGTGAACCATGGTATCGAAGGCTGCAGTCAAATCCAGTAGAATAAGAATGGAATATTCACCTTTGTCTGCATGCATAAGAATGTCATTAGTTACTCGTAGTGGTGTGGTTGTGCGGTCTCAGTACTATGCTTGTGGTGAAAGCCAGATTGAAATTTATCAAAGATTTTATGACCCTCAAACAACTCCAGAAGTTGGTCCGTAACTAATTTTTCTAGGATTTTGGATAAAAATGGTAGCTTGGAGATTGGCCTATAATTCTGTAATTGAGCTGGGTCGAGAAAGTGTTTTTTAAGAAGTGGCTGAACACTGGCAATTTTAAAATAGTCAGGTCAGAGAGCAGGTTGGAACCTAAAACAGGAAGGCCGGAATTTAGATATTTTGTGGGAACTGTATCACAGGGACAGGAGGAGGGACACATACGAGCTACAGTGTTTGAAAGGGTCTGCAGGCATGTAGGAGCATATTTAGACAGTAAAGTAGGACGGCTGAATGGGGCAGAGGGTAAAACAGTCAGGGGAAAATTGGACCTCAAACCATCGATCTTGCAGACAAAAAAAGATAAGAATTTTTCACAGTCACTGGAAGATGATGCGGGAATGGCGGGACGAGAGGGATTTACAAGGTATACAATTGGCAGTTTAAAAAGCAAAAGAGGAAATGCAAACGAAGGCTTTTCAGCCCCCACAGAAACTGAAAGCATTCTGTTTTGATCAAGCAAAAATTTTCTTTTATCCTGTAATTAAAATAATTTCTTTGAGTCTTTGGCTCTGCTGCTAATGATCCTGTGTTGAGGGATTTTATGAGCCGAACAGGTGAAGGCAGCATTACCAAAATATTAAATCATTGAAAGTGAAAAAGACAACAAAGAGCAAACACATTTATTCACAGGATGTGATTCAATTTACATGTTGATTTCAAAACTGATTACTCCCTTGGCACAAACCACTAAAGAAGCAGTGAACTTAGAAAAATACTTTCCAGCTTAGAGAGTTTGACACATTCCAATAAAGAAGTTTAATTACTGGTCCCAGCAGCACACGAGCATGTAACACACACACACGGAAGAAGAGACTAAACAGTGAGCATGCTCCTTGCTTTAGCTGTACAGTGGGTGTAACATGGCTGCAGTGTACATAGAGATGGCAGATGGGAATCAACTCCAAGCCATGATGGTCACAGCCTGGCCCCCAGCATGAGTTCCTCCATATTTCAAGTCTGAAAAATGCTTGTGGGTGTGAAGTATATAAGATGAAGGCAGAGTGAGAATTTTATTATGATTCCCCAATAAATAAACACCCAACATGACAAGAGAATAGATAACACATTTAAAACAAGAAGGAAAAAAAAATTTCAAGGAGACAATAGTCTCCTTTCCAACCCCCCCTTCATACTGATGCAGTATGGCATGCCAAGATAGGTTCAGTCTATGAGAACAGATGGCTCACTGACTTCTATCACCCAGTCAGTAACATACTAAACACACTCAGCACAATGAAATCAATCACACCAACTGGATTAGTGAATATCTGATCACATAATCAGGAAGACAGAGAGAGTGGGGATGCACCAACAGACTAGCTGGTGAACATTTAGCCGCAAAACAGCCAGATAATCCCCTCCCACCAGAGTTTTAGACCAAACCGGAGAGTGAATATTGGACTGGCATTCATCAGGTGGACACAAACACACCTCCAAATGAATGCTCTGTGTCTGCTTGTTGTATAAATATCCAGCTGTTTGCTAACACATTTGTAATAACAACTTTATATGGTGATAATGGCTGCATTTATATAGCGCTTTTATTCAATGAGCTCTACAATTTGCCTCTCATTGACCCATCCACAGACATACTGGCACACCGATGGCAGCAAGATGTCATGCAGGGTGCTGACTTAACCGTCTTGAGCAATTCGGGGTTCAGTGTCTTGCCGTAGGACACATGTGTCACGTGGACAGGAAGAGCTGGGGATCGAACCGCTTAACCTGTGATTAGTGGATGACCCGCTGTTTAGTCATAGTTACTATAGTTACTATTTATCAACCTTATGTCCAAACTTTTCAGTTAAATTACCTTGCAGGCAATCTCTTTCTTGCTTATTTCAATACGTTTTACAGATTTATGTCAATATTGTGTGTTAGTAGAAATAATCTCAAAACAAAGAATTACTTGGTGACACTAAATCCTGAAGATCATGAATAAAAGGGTTAGCTTGAGATGATCTTCAACTGTCCCCCAATTCCATACTGTTGTGGAAATTCTGTATTTCCCTCGTGGAGAAGTGAACAAATAAAATGATGATTCAACAAACAGTTGCCTTTTGAGTATTTAATTAAGCAGAATAATAAAAGTACAAATAGAGAACAAAAGTGAAATAAGTAAAGATTAGGATGATCACAAAAAGAGTGAACAAAGATAAGGACGATCACAGGAGTTAATCTATTTCAGCTGAAAGGACAGAGATCATGTACACGTTCGATATACACGAAGTCTGAACCCGAAGTAGAGAAACAGTCACATATTTATAGTAGCAACATAACAAGCAGGCAAGGGAGACATAATACTGTCGGACCTTGGTCCAAACATCTATGCCTTACGCTAACAAACATCACATCCAAGCATCAGTACAGGACAGACTGTTCTTCTATCGCTGCTTGAAGGACACAAGAGACTGTTGTCACACCAGTGTGCTTTGTGTCAGATGAAACTATTAAACAGGACTAGCAAGATACCATAAAACACTCATAATGATAAATTTTGCCTCCACACATACTACATACTAATTGTAAACAGTATGTGTGTACCATATACTTGTAGTTAGTATACCAACAAAATCCATGTTTTTTGTTTTTTTTACTGTTTTGTTGTCCAGCCAGGCTAGTGGTAGTCAGTCCCATGGCATTGTGTTCACTTTTGCACACCATTCCATTCAATAAAAAAAATAAAGCTCTTCGAGTTAACAAGCTGGCTAACTGTCAGTTAGCCAAGTCATTGGCCACCTAGCTAGCTTGGTTGCTAACAGGATAATAAGCTCACACAGGTGGTTCAAAAAATGTATTTGTACCATCGACTCATGTTTCCTAACTGTCTGCAAACCATTTCTCTTCAGCGGAATAGAATTTACTCCAGCAGAGGAGGTTAAATACAAGTCAATGGTGCAACACAGCTAATCAGCTACAATTGCTCTCTTTTGGACTCTTTGGCTCTCTGTCTCCTTAAAGGTCAGCACTGTCAAGATGGCTTCCTATTGGTCAATGGCGCACATTCGCGAGTTCAACTTTGGTGAACTCTATGCGTAACGATTACTTTTGCCTCCTTGAGCGGATCCTCTGATTGCAGCGATTCCAATGGAATGAATTGCTTTCACAGCTAAATTTGGCTGTTTTAAATCCTGGTGTGTCCTGTCTAGAACCTTAAAGCCATGGATAAGAAAACTGAAGTGCATACTCTTCACAGTTGAAGTCAACAAGTATGGCAGGTGGAACTCCATGTTTTTAACAAGAGAACCATAGTTCATTCCTGATTATATACTTTCACATTTTAGAGTCACTGCATTACACTTGATCTAAAATGTGGTGTGGTTGCTTCCTGAAGGTTTTGCAGAGGTGCTTTGAGTTGTAACAGGTGTAACAATGTTGGTAAGGTACACTACTGTTTTGAGGCTACATTTTATTTGGCTAAATAAATATTGATATCGGCAGAGTAATAATAGGTGGCAACTTGTTCCTTAGACAGTAGTCCCTCAATTCATGTAGCATCTATGGCCTATCTGCTTTTGCATTTTATTTTCTTAGCCTAGAAAACTTTAGTTTGTGGTTGTCAAATGTTTTCTCCTTTTTTATTTGTTTGGAAGGAACTTAGCCGCTCAGAGTCTCCCCCATTTGCCCAGTTTGGGCAAACAAAACCATGGATACAATCATCTCCACCAAGTATCATTCATTTATAAACAGACAAAAGTATTTTAACATAAAGTTGACTTGGGCTAAAATGCTTGAGCCTAGTTGTAATGAACTGAAATGTCAGTAGACTTGTTGCAGACTGATAACTGATGGCCGACAAAACCAAGTGTGAGTGTTTGTAATGTTTGCAGTCAGGATGCTTTCTATTGCTCCACTGTAAAAGTTAACAAGCACTTGGTATGGGACTTTTGCTTTCTTAAGTTTCCTTAAGAAATACAGCCACAGTGAATTTATTCAGCTAGGAGTAAGAAATGTTTGTTTGTTTATACAAAGGGTCCAGGATATTACTTCCCCTGGTGGTGGTGTGGACATGCTGATGGAATTTAGGTAAAACAGTTCTGAGATCTCTTTGATTAAAATCACCAGCTACAATAGAAATACCATCAGGTTGTTTTGTCATGTGACAGCTGATGACCTCATACAGTTCCTGTATTGCATTTTTTAAATTTGCAACTGGTAAAATGTTTCAACATTTTCTTGACATGAGCCATAAGTAGGCTGGGAAGTGGTATAGCCTTAGGTCCATGCTGGGTTAGCTTAGCTCTCAGTCAAACTGAAATTGAGCTGACCTGAAATATTTGTAATAATCCCTCACTGCACAGGATATTATGTGCACACACAACTACGCTAAGTAGGGCAACATTGAAGCAGGAAGTGGGTCTGTAAACAGACAGTTTGGGGAATCATTTTACTGTTTACCTTTGTTTTCTTGTCTAAATATGTTTGTCCAACCTGGAGGATTGTTTGCAATCTGTCTGATCAGCTGATAGCTCATGTTTCTTGACCCATCAGACATCTTTTTTTAGTGATGTTGCTATATTCTGAGATGTCAGCAATTAACTTTGTGAGTACAGCATTATTATTGTCAATATGATAGCCCAAACTGCAAAAATAGGACCCAAGCTGTAATAAACCCAGAATTATCCTATAGTTTATTCCATATATTACAATGAATTATGTCAATGATCAGATAACTAGTGTTTTCTTTTGCCCCAGTCAGGCCTCTGCATTCTGAAAAAGCTGTATCTGCCCTCAGTCCAGTGAACAGAGTATACAGTAGTTCTTCCATGACTGTAGTAGAGCTCAGACTTTAAGCTGCAGTCTCAATCTATTTGCCTTTTGCTCTAAGCATCACTGTCTGGGATGAATTAAAAGTGCTTCTTCCATCAACCAGACTATTTAATCACATTACCTTTAACCAGGGTGACAGTGTGTGCGTGTGTGTGTCTGTGTGCAGGTAGACAGAAAGAGAGAGATGGAGCAAGGACGGGAGGAAAGATTGCAGTGTGTGTGTGTGTGTGTGTGTGTGTGTGTTTGAAAGAGAGATAATTTCCTCCTTGGCCAGGCTTAAATAATGTGGATCAAATACAGGGGAGATGAATAGTGTGTCAACATTGAAGTTTGTCCACATATTTCACCTGAGCACTTAGCAGAGCAGACACCATACACAGCTCTCTCTCTCTGTCTCCTCCTTTTTCACTTTGAGTTTACTACTATGTGGAAGAAGCCTGGAGGTCAGGTCAAAAAGTCTAGAACTACTAGAACTACTGTTAACAATGGTTGAAATCTGGGAACATGGCGACATTGCTACAACATCAAGTTTGATGGGGCAAGAAACGGGAGCAGTCAGATGAACAGACAGGTTTTTAAAAAGTCAACAGTTTATTCAGATTATTTGAACAACTTTATTTTGAGGTCAAACTGAAAGACTAGCTCAACTTCAGTAGGTCAGATTTGACGAAGGAAGTCTTTTACATGTGTTGGACGTTCAAAACAGACAGATTTGCCAGATCTCATGAGTTAACTTGGTAAATACAATATTATTATTGTCAATAAGAATGACGGCCAAATCTATTCAAGAAAAGATAAGGTGCTCATGAACAAGGCCTGAACCATTACTGGTCTAGCATAGTCGCTAAATAAAACAGGTTGTACTTGTCTGTTGCCGATATGAAACCATTGTAATGCGTGACTATAAAGAAGGACTCTGGTAGAAAGGTGCTTCCTGCTCACATTAGTCAACTCACCCTGAATAAAATAATAGTTAACCTAGTAAACTTCATTTAAATCCAAAACTTCCAATAAACCCTTATATGATTTATTCGAATAAGACTTAAATAAACTCTGCCTAGGAAAGCATTTTTTTCTGAACTCCAAAGATGCAGGATCTTATAAAGGGACCCCTACTATCAGGGACAAGTTGGTACATATGGTAACCTACAAATGTATAAATTGGGCATGTAAACATTGGCCTTTAATAAAACAAAGGAAGGTCTGCACAGATTTAGGGGCAAGGTAAAATAAATAACAGCGCAGTCAATTGTTTAAATGTTGATACTCTGTCACTTTCATAAGGCATTTCTTTGTATGAAGCTTTCATAATGTGTTGGAATGATATTTAATTCCGGTGGATTGTTTAAATAGTGAGCCAGATGTAATCGATCCTGTAAGGTTAAAGCCAGTAGAATTTTTAAAACATTAATTTAAAAACTAAACAAAGACTTGTAATATACCCTTTCTCACCTTTGCCTACAAGTGCCAGAAGAATGCTTCTTTTCGAAAATCCTACTATAATTTACTAAATCATTCTATATTATATAGTAACTAAGCTGACACTTATTAATACTAATTGATATCTTATGAAAGTCACTACGAAACATTGTCCCAGTCATCAGCTGGCTAAAAACTGCTGCTCATTCAGTACCATTATAAATTCTACAATCAATTCCTTTTTTTATAGATTAATACATCAACTGTATATGAAATTCAAATTAATCAACTACTGTGATGTTTGAAGCTAATGTTAGAATGCTATGGATACCGTTCAGAAAAACAAAATGATACTGGTTCCAAAACAGACTGCATAAATTGGATCAAAATAAATAGGAAAACCCTCATATTATCTCTAGGGATATGACGTCACTACAGATTTTGAAGTTCCAGTAGAAAATATCACCTTCTTGTGTATTGGTCAGTGTATGGATATTTTGCAAAATCTCTGTTCCACTGAGAAAATATTAAGCTTTGAGAATAAAAATTACAATGTCTGGGTCCCAGATGTGGTAGTTACCACCTCAGCCCCACAGCAGAGCCTGCCTTGTTGACTAAATTTGGGTTTCTCTAGCCCCAGTAACCCCCTAGATTATGACAAGTGATAAACCCAGCATAGTGGCCATAGGCAATATTGCAGATCATATGACGCCCACAGGCTGAAAAAGATACACAGTCATTACAAAACTAAAGGCTGCAATACAATGATTATATTTTTCTGAGCATCACAACCACTCTGAAATGACCATTTTCATCAAAGTTTGAATCACTACATCAAATAAAACATTTTAAAGTTCCCAAGAGCCGTATCAGTAAATTATTTTGTGCCGTTTTTGTGTGTGGCGAGTTAGCCATTCCAGCCTGAAAAGAACTGTAATGGTCATACACAATGGGCTCAAAAACACTGAAACCTGAATACCCTTTTTTTCCATGTACAAAGCAAAATGTATTTATTCATTTCTTTTCAGTACAAAGCAGACTTCATGGGAATAATGGGGCACTATCTTGGAACACAATGTATGGGTAATGTCACAAATGCTAAGTCCATGTTTACCACTACATATTGTTAAAGAAAAGGTGCCAACAAGCTAAAAGGTACCAACAAACCACTGACTGGTTAATACAGCTAGGCAAAAAGACATTGTAAAAGGCAAAAGTTCCTAGGGACAATATATGTGCCTTGTTTATGCTGAAAATTGCCAGTGAAAACACTGTAAACGGGTTAAACTTAAAGTGTTTATTGTGTCAATGTCACACGTATCAAGCACTGAAAGTAGTGATGTCAGTTGAAGAGTAAAAGCTGAAATCAGTTGAAGCTGAAGCACTGAAATGGTTCGTTGCGTCAGTGCCACAAGCGTCAGTTGATGTGCAAGCATTGAAAGTAGTTGAGATGTCAGTTAAAATGTAACATCTGAAATCAGTTGACCTGAGGCACTGAAAGAGTTCACTGGTGTCAGTTGAAGTGTAATAGCCATGGTGACGGCAACGCGTGCAGATGCGAGGGCCAGTAGCTCCTTCAAACTGCTACATTTTTGCTTTAATTTGTTATTTTTTCGCCTTCATTTCTGAAGCCTGTATTATCTATAGAAGCATGTATAACCTATGACAGAAATACACTCAACAAAGCGCAGGGATTGGATTAAGTGCAGTGGACCTTGAGACGATTACTCACAACACAACATCTTCCGACCACCCAGCCAAACAGTTGAAGCTACAGCAGCTCTACACTGTTGCCCTATCCAGAGTCAAAAAAGCTGCCTTTGGGTCAGGTGACGGTCAGGCACCGCCAGAGCAAGACTGAAAGCTGGCGTCACGGAAGCAAAACGGAGACATCAGGAGGGACTGGAGAGAGATCTTAACAACAACACCAAAGACATGTGGCAGGCGATCCAGACCATCACAGGCTATGAAATGTCTCATGTGTGAGGCCACGTTGCCAGTCGAGATTAACAAATATTATGATCGAGTTGATCTCCTCAAGAAGGATTCAGCTGTCAAGTCTACTCTGCCTCCAGCGGACCAGCCACTGTCAGTACCGACAGTGGATGTGAGAAAAATCCCGCTGAGAGTGAATATGAGTAAAGCTGCTGGACCTGATAACAACCCTGGCCGTGTACTAAGAACATGTGCCAATCAGCTAGTCACAGTAGTGTTCCCACCTGCTTTAAGGCCACCATAGTCCCTGTACCTAAAAAGTCTGCAGTGTCTAGTCTAAACAACTTCCACCCTGTGGCACTCACACCCATTCTGATGAAGTGCTTTGAGAAACTGGTTCTCTAGCACATCACATACAACATCCTAGCCAGCTTGGACCCTCACCAGTTTGCATTCAGAACCAACAGATCCACAGAGGATGCCAACTCCACTCAGTCTTCACACACCTTGATAACAACAACACCTACATCAGAATGCTGTTTGTTGATTTCAGCTCAGCATTCAACTGACTGACAAACTTAGCACTCTGAGCTTGAGTACTGTTTATGCTGTACACCCACGACTGCAACCCCCAACATGGAGAGGACTCTGTTTTGAAGTTTGCGGATGACACTACCATCATTGGCTGGATTACAGACAACGATTAGAATTCATATCGGGAGGAAATCAACAATCTTGCAGAGTGGTAAACAGAGAACAACCTACTGTTCAGTGTCAACAAAACTAAGGAGCTAATCATTGATTTTACAAAAAGGGAGATGAAGACACACACTCCTGTCTACATCAGTGGAGCTGAGGTGGACAGGTGACCAGTTTTAGGTTCCTGTGAATCAGCCTCACAGAGAACCTGTCATGGACATCACACATCTCCACCTGTCAAAGAAAGCTCAGAAACGTGTTGTTTTTTTCTTAAGGAAACTTAAGACGGCAAAATTCCTGTGCCAACATGTTCTTGTTAACTTTTACAGAGAAGCAATAGAGAGCATCCTGACTGGAAACATTGCAAACTGGCATGGGATGTGCACAGCCCAGGATAGGAGGGCTCTGCAGCGGGTGATTAAAACCGCCACAACATCATTGGTACTTATCTATTGAGCATCAGAGATATCAGTGAGGTGAGGTAAAAGACAATGCCCACCCCAGCCACAGCCTGTTCACCCTGCTGCTGTCTGGCAAGCAATACAGAAGTATCCACTGCCTTACCACCAGACTACAGAGCAGCTTCTTTCCTCAGGCTGTGAGACTCATCAATTCATCATCTGCATGCCACCATAAATAAATAATAGTAGTCTGTTTTTTCTGTGTAGCATGATGGGACTACAGCTTGCATTTCATTGTACAACCCTGTGTTGTATAATGATAAATAAATTAACCTTGAACTTCGCATTAAAATTTTTTGTTTCAAGTTTAAGACCTATAGGCAGTTCTATTGTCAGATTGTACTGAAGGTAGAGGTGACAGTTGAAAAGTAGATCTAAAAGCAGATGAACTGGCCAAATTTAAAACTGCTGAGCATTTTCTATTGATAAATTAGAAGAAAGAAAGAAAGAAAGAAAGAAAGAACGAAAGAGACAGACAGAATCTGTATTGAGTTTGAAAAGCCCTATCAGTCAAACCCCATCAATATGAAACGCTGTACTGCTCTAATCCACCTCCTCCACGTCAGTCACTACACTGGTTTGCACATTCTTTAATCTGTTATTTGCCTTCTCTTCTTCACATCTCTGTCTCCATCTTGTTCAGCCTTATTCACATGTGTATCTCTCCCTTTCATATCTCTCTCCTTCTCTCCTCTGACATTGCCTTCTCTCTGCCTCGTCTCACCCCTCCATCTTAATCCCCTCTCAACTCCACTGCACTCATCTTTCCTTCCCTGTCTGTTTTCCCTGTGGTCACTCTCTCTCTCTCTCCACCTCCCACTTTTGACTTCCTCTTGTCCTCCCTCTCTCCTTTCAGAGACAGCTTTATCAGGTGGGACCCAGTCTGGAGTACTGCAGCCATTCGCAAAGCACACATCTATGTCACCTCCAGCCTCCTAATTCACTCAGGGCCAATCACAGACAACCTCGCCTGAGGTGGGAGCGCACAATACACTCTGACTCACACACACATAAATGTGTCCATATTTAAAGGAACAATTTGACATTCTAGAATATATTCTGGTTGAGTGTCCAGTACAGAGATAGGTCCAGAATGTGTTACGCTTAGTTTAACAATGGTAGCAGGGGGAAACTGCTACACTAGCTCCATAAGATGTGAAAAATATACATTTCATCAACTTCAAGATTTAGGCTTTGATATATGATATATTTTTAAAATACTTCTTAATTGATGATATTTCTCTGTTTCATTTTGTGACTTTGTTTAGTAGTAAAATGCAAATTGCCCCCAGGTTGCTAAAATCCACATATTCACAAAAAAAAGAAAGAAAAACTTTTGTAGGGCATACTACAGGATCACCACACCAAGCGTTGTGTGCCAGCGCAAATAGGAAATGATCTTACTGCTGCAGTGTTATCAGCTTTTATTGCCAGTCTGTCTTTGCCATGTAACAACTAAGCCTGCCCATTTTAGATGTGTGTGGAAAGGTATGCAACACTGTGCACTTTGTTTCTACCTTCTCTGAGTTGTAATTTGCTCAAATTTACTTTGTTCTTATAACTTTACAAACCTTTCATCTAAAGGACTGTACTGAGCAACTGAAGTTACTGTATATTACAGATGACTCTAACAATGAACAACAGCAGTATTAAGAATATTGAATGGAATCTGTTTTGCTTTTTTGCACCCAATCTTGACTTGGCTTTGACCATATTTGGGCTTGGTAAATGGTAAATAATGCTTTCATTCCCTCCATTCACCCATTCACACACACAATGACAGTGGGCTACCATGCAAGGTTCTGGCCTAACCGAAGGCAGTGTAGCGATCACACGTTTAGGTTATGTTATCAAATTCGGGGCACCACCTTCGATTGAAGGAAAAATGAAATTAATTAAATGGATCAGTCTTATTACCTGAAAGGTGAAATCTCAATTGATTGATCTTTGATCTCTACTTTGAAGAAACGTCCACAGACAAAACTTGGTGATTGATATGAACATTTAGTTATAGCTAAATGTTTATTAACATGTCAATAGTGTGAATATACAAGACAATGCGTAATGATATGATGTAGAATAAAATCAAATAAAGTAAAAGAAAAGGTTATTTGAATAGCAATTTCAAGAATGAATTATCTTTGGCAATAGTAATGGGAATATGTGACTTAGGTAAAAGAACAAATGAACGCTAGTTTATTAGTTTCTTTCTCTAAGATCTAAATTTAATATTCTGAGCCCTATCCGACAGCAACTCTTCAACAGAGCAGCAGATTGAGTTTTGCCTACTTTTGCAGGTCGATTCGATGTAGTCTTCTGACAGAGGGACCCCGAAACTGTCGCTTTCAGCTCCGTTGTTCCGTCACAGCTTTCCAGAGATGAATTGTGCACTGGAATACGGTGGCGGTTAGTTGTCTCGAGCAGCGATGTTTCTGGTGGTTTTCTGGTGTCCCCTAGCGTGGGGAGTCAGAAGTCTCTTTGGCAAAAGCTGCCGCAGGAATCGTTTCCACGATGGGCAGGCAAGCCTTTGTGCGATGGTCTTGATCCGTAGGCTGCCGCTGTAGTCGGATGGCGGCTCTGCTAGCTTCTTCTTAATTCTAGGTCCTTCAAAATAAACTTGAAAATAGTTTGGGTGGCCTATCGACACTATTTCCAGCGTTATTATGAATGTTGAGTTAACTGAGGTATAAAGAATATAACAAACTGGGTTTGCGTAAAAATACGCGCAACTTAGGTGACAAAAGAAAAGGCCGGAGATGACTAAGAAAATCCAAATCTCCGGAGAAAACTTACTAAGAGTAA
>LKNJ01005082.1:11651-26890 GCA_002120245.1 Maccullochella peelii | reverse complement strand
ATATATCTATCTATATCTATATATCTATCTATATCTATATATCTATCTATCTATCTATATATCTATCTATATCTATCTCTATCTATCTATATCTATCTCTATCTATCTATATCTATCTCTATCTATATCTATCTATCTATCTATCTATCTATCTCTATATCTATCTATCTATCTCTATATCTATCTATCTATCTCTATATCTATCTATCTATCTCTATATCTATCTATCTATCTANATATATATATATATATATATATATATATATATATATATATATATATAGATATAGATATAGATAGATATATAGATAGATATAAAAAAGAAAGGAATAAGTGAACTAAATAGGATACTTTTAAAGTATAGATACTTGAAAAAAACTAAATGACTGATTTTAATGGTTATTTCATATTAAAATGATTTAAAACTAGATAAATCAGGCAACAGCCTACAGCCATATTTGCCTATATCCGTTTCTTACTCATATTGTCTACAGTTACTGACTAGCTGCCGCTCTGACATTTAATTAAAAATATTAAAAACATTTGACTAGTTTGACAAACTTAGAACCTGTAGTTAGGAGTAAGTTGAATTACTTGAATAATCTTTATTTAATACAAAATGTATTTCAAATAAGATAAGATAATGAACTTGAGTTTATTTGTTTTTAATTTCCCAGCTAAATAGGAAAACAGCCACTGGTTGATACACGTAAGAACTGAGGGGAAGTCTGAGTAATGTGAATGTGCCAATGAGAACCACTGTGGTCTTTCTAATGAGTAACCTGTGTCCATATTTGCCTAAACTTGTGCCTTTAAAACTAGAGATACAATCCTTGACCTAATTTGGGGTTAAATAAAGTTTGCTCATCCTTGCGCTTTGATGACAACAGATTTGCTGGGTACAACTTTCACCATCTCTCCACCACTACCTTTGGGGAATGTCAAAATAATGTCACTGGCTGATAGTGTTCTTGAATTTTTATCACATGACTACTGAAAAGTACAACCACACCTTCCGGCTGGAGTGTGTGATGTGGGCCAGGAATACAGTAACAAGCTCTTACAACAATTTCCTGGCAAATGTTTTGGGACAGCACTGATGTCACGCAATAGCTGAGGTTATATGGCACTAAATTACATGCTGAAAGCACAACAGCAATATTCCTCTTCCTGACAACTGCAAATCCACTGCATTTAATAAAACTAATATGCAAACTATCAGTCATACACCTTTTATACCAAGCTCTCAACCTGCATCAAAAACAAGCAAAAAAGCATCAGAGCCAAATTATCCAATAACCCATGTAAACAATCCCCCAAGAGGTCTAGGTAGACGTACGGGCGTAATGTGTGTTGCTCAGAGAAAAGGAGTCAACACAAGTGACAAGTGATTAACTGGCTGATGTGCACTGCGTGGGTTGTGATTTCCACAGCTCCAAAAGTTTCCATTGTTTACCAGGAAGCCTGACTGTGATTTCATACCCACCAGATTCTGCTGTTTGATGCGCCAAAACGTACAAATCAGCGTTTTATAGATATTTTATAGAAACACAATAAACACTTATACGGGTTTATACATTTTTACTGTGAAATAAACAGAAATAAATTGTCTTCCTAACAGCAAAAGCCTATAGGCCTGTTGTATTTGGTGGTATACCGATCATCCAACACCCCTCAAACCCACGCAACCCTTCTGTTATTTCAGAAATGACATCATTCTTACAACTAAAAGTAATGGAGTCATGTAATAAGAAAGAAAGAAATAATCCCAGGTGGCCTATGGGTTTGTCCATATAGTTGCAATGTCCCTGGTTCGAGTGTGGTCAGGGACCTTTTGTTGCATCTCATCCCTGCTCTCTCTCCCGCATTTCTTGTCTCCTCTTTACTGTCCGCTATTTAAGTAAAGTCAAAGATGTCCAAAAAATATGAAGGACATGCACTCGTTCATTGCATGCATAACTCTGGTTGTCAACAGCCAAACCTTCTTGGAATCTGTTTAATGGTCACTGTTAGATCATCTTCCAGTAACCAAAAAGCTAACCACATATCTAATGAACACCACTGACTAAGATGTTACCTAGAGGCAGCCCTATTCAGTTATACAGCCGCAAGGTAAAGAAAACTACAGACACACACACACACACACACACTCACTCTCTCTCTCTCTCCAAGTATACCTTCATTTGGAGGATATCTCCCTCATGAGCCGGCCAGCCCTTCAGAATAAGTCCAGTACGTGCATCTAGCAGAACAATGAAGCCAGATGAGAAACCTGCAGCCACAGTGCGCCCCAAAGGGCTCACTGCCAGGTAGCGGATGAGCCCAGCACTCACGTTGTTGTATGCCAGACGAAATTCATGCTGAGGACACAGGGGAAGATTTGTCACTGTCGAGGCTGAAATCCGTCTATAGTGGAGGAGTGTAAAAAGCGCTACCATTTTGAAAACACAGTAACCAATGATCATTAGTGGATGTTGTGTGGCGCAGGTCTCGAATGAATGAGCACGCTAAGTGAATTTGTTACCTGCAATCCTGGTTTGCGAGGATCAATGAAGCGGAGAACAGAATCTGCACTGCCAAACACAACACTGCAGTGTGGAGATGGCATGGTGGTGACAGCTGTAATGGGATTCTTCCCATCTACGGCTTCATACGAGCGGATCTGCTTGCCTATGGACAACAGATAGAGTGTAGTTACATTATTTTGTTCCACCCATTTGAGTCTCATGTCCTCTAACTAACCACACAAACAACTTTAAAAATATATATATAATGTAATAAATGCATACCTGTATACTGGTCCCACAGGTGCACAGTACCATCACAGCTGACTACCTCCAGTGAAGCCTCAAGCTGTCCAACATAGAAGATTGACTTTCGATGGTCATGATACGTCAACCTGGGCTCCACCTCCTGTGTTCCATCACCATGGTTATAGAGGGGCCAAAGCTTCACAGTCTTGTCTTTACTACCAGAAAGGAAGTAATCCTCTCCTGCCAGTGGTGCCAAACACTTTGTGGTGCCGGAGTGACCCAGGAAGCTCTGCAGTCGGATCTGGTGGAAGTGGAAATGTGGATCCTGCTGGTTGAGGCCAATCTCATACTGCCAGTAGGCCAGCCAGTTGCCCTGCAGGGAGCGGCCACTGCGAGGGAGCTCCTGCTTCAGGGCACTGTCCTCTGGGGTGGGGCCTGTCACCCAGGAGGAGGAAAAGGAAGCTGTGCCAACGGATGGAGTGGTGAAAGTGGAGGCAGTGGTGATGGGGTTGGTATGACAGCGTCCCCAAGAGTTGGACAAGCCCAGGTTCTGGCTACCATCGTAATCAGTGTCCCGGGACACTTGGATTCGGTTTCCTACCAGGTGGCTCCCAAACGTGCCTGACTCAGGGAGGGAGTCTCCCAGCGGGTTGGAGCTAGTCGAGGGTGGAGGGAATGGGCTGCAACCCACACGTCCTCCAAAACCAGATGACAGACCCATGGATGAAGGACGTAGCTCCACCCTGGATCCTGTTGTGAGGTTCGTCTCTGGACTCACCTGACTCACACTCTGATGGTAGGACTGGGCCAACTGCCAGACCAGCTCATGGTTGGGAACCAGTTTCCGAATTGCCATGTCACCTACAGAAATCACAATACAGCACTGATTTACACCACTGAAGAGTAAAAATATATTTGATTTTAGCACAGCATATACTGCCTTCTCCCTGCTGGATAGGGTATTTTGTGTTTGACATAATATGAGGCATTTCCTACCTATGAGGCAGTAGAAGGGGATGTAGGATGCATGGGCCATCTCAGGGTTAAATACAGTCTGCAGCTCCTCCAGTACCCCCAACTCATATGTCACATTCAACGCTTCAGGTGTGCAGACATCCACGACGGTGACCTCTCCCACAACTCTGCGAGGAGCGCTGTGCAGCTACAGTGTAAGAGAGACAGTCACCACATCTGTGTATTTCCAATTCCATGAATGCCATTTACATGAAGAAACTTCTAAATTATCTGATGCAACAAGAAAAAACATCCTGCCATGCTTACAAATGCACATACTCTCTTTCTTTCTCTCTGTCTGTCAGACAGTTTGTACTCCAAGTTTCTGTCTCTTGTTTTTATCATCATCCATATATTTTCATCTGCCCTTGTGTCATTTGTTCTTGTAAAGCTGTTTGTGACAGATCTGGTTGTTGAAAGAATTCTAGAAATAAACTTGACGTGACGCTTGTCAGTCTTTGTGCGTTGTGTGTGTGTGTGTGTGTGTGTGTGTGTGTGTGTGTGCGCATACCTGGGGCTGCAGAGAATGCAGTAGAGAGAAAACAGCAAAGAACCGACGAAGAGTGTCAGCCATATGCTGTTGCACCATCTCCCTCCCGATGCGCAGACAGATGAGAGCCATCAGGCTGAGTGTCTTGAGACAGACAGCAGTGCGTGTCTGCACCCCGCTGGGGAACCTGAGTACAGCAGAGTGGGTACAACCAAGCAGAAGATGAATGACAGATCATGTTTTCTGATTACATTCTATTTCAACACAAAAATGAAAAAGACATTGCACTTTAAAAAATTTGAACAGTTGTGAGAAGTGACAAGTGTATGACAAATAAAACAATCTGTTTGGAATATTTTACAATGATCCTGCTATTTGACATGCTGTGTTTAAACACTCGGGCACTATCGTCAGTTATACCTCAACCTACATCTAGAGTATGTGTGTGTTTGTATGCATGTTATTTACCCCATGCGGGGGGTGGTGAGCAAGTCCAGTAGTGGCAGAAGCACATCCTGATTGATCTTCATAAGCATGTCCATCAGAGTGGTATCAGAGAGAAAGACAATGATCTTCTGTGTAAGTGCAACAGCTCCAAGCAGACTTGCCTCCTTACGTGTGTTGAGACGCTGCGAAGAAGGTGGAGAGACCTGGAAACATAAACATTTGTGAAATCAAAGCACATTTTGTTAATGTTCATAGACCTACCATAGAATACAATTTCCTTAAAAAGTCAAATAGTACACATTTAATTTTCCCATTAAAAAAAAAAAAAAATAATAGGCCAAAGGAGGTTTTATGTGTGTGAGTGTACATTATCTTTTTTCCCACCTTACCAGATATCCTATATATGGCAGGTACTGGTAAGTGAGTACAGGCTCTCCATAAAGTTGAGCTATGTAGATGAGACAGTCCAACACAGGCCCTGCTGTCTGGTCACCAACCACAGGTTTCTTCTCATACACGCTGCCCATTCCCATGCTCTCCAGACTGCTCTCCTCAGACGCAGGGGCTACAAACTGGTGTTTCTCAAGACCTACAGGCAGAGAACATGAGAAGGAAAAGGGGTGAAGGAAACAAGCATTAACACATGACACTGGTTTGAAATACAAGTCTCCAGAGCATGGTTTTGTCAATGTTGCAAAATCGAAATGAATAAATGAGGGAATGAAACTTTTGATGCTAAAAAATTACGTACCAATGTAACAATTTGTGAGCAATCGCAGCAAATTTCTGGCTACGTATCGAGACGTCACTGTTGGGCCAAGCTTTGCTGACAGCCATCGAACTGTTTTGCAGACTGTATCTGTGTGTGGAGACATGATCAAAAACATTAGACATTATCAGTTAAACAAACAAATAATTTACATAAACCTCAATCATTCACTCACCGAGAAGAATCTTTTGCTCTTTCTCCTCAGACTCTTCTGATGGATCATGGTCCTCCTCCTCCTCTCCCACATTGTCTTTCTCAGTGTCTTCCAGTGCCATTCCATTCACAAAATCACCCTCCAGAGTGGTAACTGTGGCTCCTGAAGCTTCTGTGCAACCAGAGAGAGTGAGCTCCAGGTTGGGAACAGTAGGATCATCTGTCCCCTCTTTACCCTCATTAATCTCAGTCACCTCTTCTTCCTCCAGCTCTCCTCCCTCCTCTCCCTCACTAGCTTGTTTCAGGTCCTGGCTGCTGTCAGCCGATTTGAGACTAGCTCGATCCCGCATTGAGTCTCCATCACCCAGTGAGAGCTCACTTGTGCTGCTTTTGTCACTTAGTTTCCCCACACTTAGAGACTCCTGGTCTTGATCCTTGGCTGCAGAGCTCTGGCTCTGCTGTTTCCCAGCAGCCACCCCTGCTCCACTGTTCACATAGAACCCATTCTGAAAATCCTCTGCCTCTGACAGAAACACTTGGTCATTGAGACTAATGCCAGAGGAGTAGTCGACCAGACCCGTGTCTCCCACTCCCCCACTGGCTCCACTGCTACCTCCCATATTTCCGCTGACAGACCCAGAAGATGGCCGCACCTCGCCACACTGAAAGTCCTCTTCCTCTTCCTCTCCTAGATTACATGTGCCACCCCTCAGCCCTTTGCAAGCTTCCCCGCCAGAGCCTGAGATGCAGCTTTCAAAGCCAGTGATGACCTGCAGCACATGGGGGAGTAGGCTGGACAGAAAGGCCTGCAGGCCGAGCCTCACAATCAGCTGCAGAATGAAACAGTCAGTGTAGAGATAGAAACGTCCTCGCAGGCAGTGGGGGTTTTCATAAACGTTGATCAGTGGCTTCTGTAAGTACTTGTTTGCATTTCTGGGACCCAGTACTTTGGAGATGGGCTCGAAAAGGTACCAAGCAGCATAGACAGCAGTGGACTCCTCAAGCATGAGGGCTAGAATGAAGGGCAAGAGAATCTCAAGACCCTCAGCTGTGATGTTCCCCCGCAACAGTGTCTCAAGCTGCTGCCACAGGTGAAAGACAACATCTCTTCCTTGAAGACTACATGTAGTCTCCATCTTGGCATGGTAGGAAAAGATAAAATGATGAAGTGCTGCAAAATAGGCAGGGAAAGGAAAGGGGGTGATGACTGAGTTCAATAACTGGCAGGGGTTTGGGGGCGGCAGACCATCACAGATTGGGTCATATTTGAAAAGGAGTGGATGTGCGCAATCTGGTACTTCTCTATGTGACATTCCAGAGTGCTTCTCTATTAGCAGCAGTGTCTCAAGAGCATGATGCAGAGACAGTGGCACATCACGGAGGTTGGCAGAGCATAGCTTCATAACAGTTTGGAAACGCTGTCTGAGGGGGTTGCCTGGTTTCAGTCCTCTCAATTTAGAGGAGTAGAATATCTCGGCAATGAGAACACCAAGGGCCTGCATGTCTCTTTGGTAGAGCTGTGTAAGAGAGGGTAGAGATTCAATTATCACGCCTTCTCCCATGCAGTCACTAGATCCTGCAGGATGCCAGACTTCAGCGTGCAGACTCTTTACCAGGAAATTGTTCAACTTCTCCAGCTCTTCTAAAGGCTGCAATGGGTTGAAGCCTTCAGGGAGGGTGATCTTGATTTCCTCTGCATTGGTGGCGGTCACACTCCCCTCCCCATGCTTTTTGTTCGTTGGCCCACCTCTTTGTAATATGGCACTGCGTAAACCAGGGAAATCACCAGGGAATGAACTTGGGGATTGAGATACAATAAGTGCTGTGTGCTCTCCTCCTACCTTTACTCCCACCGTACTGCTGCTTGGCATTGGCACAGAGCAGGATGCAGAACTGGATGCGCCAGCAGACGCTAAAGAGTCCAGAGCTTCCATACCTTGTTCAAGCTCTTCATCTCTGTCTACCATCGTCCAGCTACTGGACTCACACCCTGTGGACTCTGGCACCATTCCATCCACAGTGTCAGCCATGGTGTCGATTTGAGGGATGTGTAGAGAAGGCACATTAAGAGCAGCAAGGCCAAGGAGAGGAGGTTCTGCTGGGGCGTACTGGGTAGGAGATAAGCGGGGCGGGTGGGGCTGGTTAAACAGCTGAACTACTCCATAGGTAGTCAGATTGGTGTGGTTGTCCACTAAGTGCAGGCACACATTCTTGGCCTTGACAGCTTCTTTACCAGACAGCTTATAGCCAAATGTGAGATCTATCCAATGATGCAAATGCTGCGACACCTCTTTGCTCTCCAGAAGGTGCCGATGGACCTCAATAAACTCCTCGCACGACTTGCACCAGGAAGGCACATCCAGGTCTGGCATGTCTGGGTGGATTGAGCGGAAAATTGAGGGATCTGTGTAGAACTCTGGAATGCACTCATCAGGCGTCCAACTCTGCATGCGCTCCATACTGGCTGGGTATTCATTAGGCTCCCACTGGGATCTAACATGGCTGCACAACACTGACTTGGGTGTCTGCCGGGCTTTGTAGACATAGTAGGTAATGTCTGAGAGCACATCAGATATGTGATGAGGTACATGGAGGTGGTCAGGCTGTCCAGCACAGCCAGCACCTACAGAGCCACTGAGGTCTCCACCTACACCGCTTCCACCTATCCCATTGCCCACTGCAGCTGCCAAAGCCTCTTTGGTCATCTCATATGTGAAGTCCAGCTGCTTATCCCCCTTATTGAGCCTGAACTTTGACCTCCTGAGGTCCCGGAATTTTCCAAATGGCACAGTGAAATCCACCACCCAAGGCAGCACTGGGTGATAATTGGGGTCTCCTTCTCGCCGTCCTGCTAACCTGTTCAGTTCCATCAAGTAGCAAAAGTTACTGACTCGTCCATGGACCCAGTCCAGAACCAACGTCTTAAGCTCGCCAAAGGAGTCTTTGCAAAGTCTCTTGTTCTCTTGGCTCACACATGAATTGTCCCTTGGCAGGACACTTTTTGGCACTTGTCTGCCTGTAACATCACTGTTTGCATCCCCTTCTGCCCCCAGTTCCTCATAATGGGCTAGGTTGAGCTTGAGACGGCTGCAGAGCTGCTCATCTACTGCTATGTCCTGCAGGGAGAGCTCTCCACAAGACAGACCTGCTGCATGACACGCCTGCAGGGCTATTAGTAACTGGTAAAGAATGAACAATACTTTGGCATGGCTGTTAGCGAGCTTGGCTGGACTGAAGGAGACAATATCATGGAGTGAATACTGAGTATAAGGTAGAATCACATAGAGCATCTCTTGTGTCTCCAGCAGACACTCTGCAGGCAGGACATTAGGACACAGATGGTCTGACTGGGACTTGGAAAAGCAAGATGAACTGGGTAGCAAGTAGTTTTCTTTCTCCTTCTCTCTGGCTGGAGAAAGGGATGGTGAAACTCTGTCAGATGAGATGAATGTGGAATTGAAGAGCTTCTGTAAAGCATGACGCACTGCATCTACAGCTGCAGCATGCATTTGTTCATTGGCTCCCGCATATGACTGCACAAGTTTGTAATGAGTTTCACGCCACAGATTCCTGGAAAGAGGAAAAAAAAAAAAAGACAAAAAGACAATACATTACTCTCAAACATGTTCTACTCAATGACTGCATCTATTTTTCTCCATTTCGGTCATTTATCATTCATTTACTTTTTTTGGACTGTTGGTCAGGCAAAACAAGTTGTTTGAAGATGTGACCTTGGGCTTTGGGAACACGTGCAGGGCATTTAAAAAACAACTATTTTCTGACACTTCTATAGAGTAAATGAATCGAAAAATAATGGTTGGATTAATTGATAATGAAAATAATCGGTAGTTGCAGCCCTAATATCAAGGTACCTGGAACTACAACTTGCCTTCGTGGATTTCTTTAGCGTTTATATGTGTTGTTTTTGTATTTAAATGAGCTGTATTTAATTGTATTTCTGCTATGGTTAGGACAGGGTTTCTCATACAGTGTTAGTGGAGTCGTTTAATAGCACCCTTGATAACATTAGCGCTTAACTCTTGCTTGTAGCTTTTGGAAGCTTTCTATAGTCATAAAGTTAGACTTAACTGTCTTGTTAGACAATTGAATTTCAAGGATAGATATCAGTTAATTGTCTTGTTTGCTGAGAGTGTAAAGTTTACTCCTGTAAAATGTATGTATGAGTTTAAAATACTTTAATAAGTAGCAGTATTAATTTTCTGTCAATCAACTTATCATTTAATTTACTGTTTCAGCTCTAACTAATACTATCACAGTCGCACCTACGGGCAATTTTAGAATCATCAATTAACCTAACCTGCATGTCTTTGGATGGTGGGAGGAAGCCAGAGGACCCAGAGAGAACCCACACAGACACGGGGAGAACATGCAAACTCCACACAGGGGGGGCCCAGCCGACCGGTGGGGTCGAACCAAGAACCCTCTTGCTGTGAGGCGACAGTGCTAGCCACTGCACCACCGTGCCACCCCTCTGAGAGTAAATAATGTTCATTTAACTTAACCGACAATTGTTGTGGCAATGTCTGATCTTTAAAGGGAGAGCCACATTTTCCATTAGAATATCAAAGTATATATGGTACCTGACATTGTGTTGCGACACACACTGCATGGTTTTGACATAAGAATCCTGTGACATGAACTCCATTTGTTGATGGCAAGGGTCTCTGGCCAATCGGTAGCTCAGCTTGCTTTTCCTGAGACCCTGAATGCACACCCGTGTCCAGCCAGGAGGCAACTTCGCCTGGGAACACTGAAGGTATGTGTGAATTTCTGCTTCACTGATGCTGTCAAAGCGGGCAAAACGCATGACCCTCCTCTCCCTCAGGCCCATCACCCAACGTGTAGGAACAAGGGCTACGAGCTCCCTGGGACGGGGACCTGGGCCTTGCTGCCGTCGGTCAACCCCCAAGTCTTTCTCAACTGCACACATCAGCCAATCCATGGTGAGTCTCCAATACTCGTTAAGAGTCACACAATGTCCTGCTGTGTACACCTTGTTGTCTCCCACAAGGACGTCTTTCAGACATTCATGGAGGAAGAAATCAAAGTCATCAAGGGCAGACCTAATCTCCTCTTCTGCCTGTCCCTCTGAGGAAATAACTGAAAAGCATAAATGGGACAATTAGATGTGCAACTACTTATTTTGTAGTGCTATAACAATAATACTGCTGTGCAACACTGTAACCAGAGATTGATTGGTTTCCACAGTGAAGGGTTGTAATGAAAGACTGATGTGATGTTGATGAATGCACATGACTATTTGTCATTGTCTAAGTCCCTGAAGTTTGAGATCAGCTCACATGACTGAACTGCCTCTGCCCAATCAACACACCTACTCTACCCTGATGGCAAGTTTGCTAAAAAGCCTCCAATTTTAAGTTTAGTGATTTAAACTGTAACTTTACCACAAACAAACTATTACTCAGTGATTCCAACTAAATGTATAACTTAATTTACTTACAAGTTAAAAGTTTGAATGAATCTTGTATAACGTTAACTAGGCTGCTAGCTGGTTGGCAGAGATAACATCCCAGAAACAATCGTGCTAAGCCCAACTTATACCAAGACTATAAATATTGTAAGTTTTAAACAAAACATGTAAATGTTATTTAGCAATGGCAACCTCTTTCACGTTATAAATATCGTTAAGTGAGCTGGGAGCTTTAAGACGAGAATTAGGGAAGTAACGTCAATTTAAGGCTAACAGTTAGCTTAACGAAGTAGCTAACGTTACGATACTTACCTCAAGCAAGCAAAAAGCCACAATATAGTTACTAACATCACTGACACAAAGCTAAACATTAGCGCCTATACAGGGTAAATGTAACTCCACTGTAATTACATAACAACAGCGCTTAGTGCTTAATGTTTAGCTCACCTCTCACCACTTGTAGCAGTTGACAGCTAGCTAGTGTTAAGCTAACGGTACACCGTCGGTTTCACGCATGATGAGTTTGTACTAGATTAACTCTATAAAACGAGGACATACTGCGGGGCGACATTTAACTACATGCTCCATTTTGTGATGTTTACTGAAGCGTGTCAGCAGACAGACGGCAGTCAGTCAGATGGTGTTTTATTCTGTGCCAATCGCTGCCATGTTTAAGAAGCGACACCTCACGTGACACAACACCAGCCCCATCTCATGTGATCTGTAGCTGCAAGACAGGGCCACTTCCTCAATGGCCTGCAAATAACACTTGATAAACACCAGAAATGATTTGTGTGGTTACTTGATAGAGCAGAAGTAGATAGTTAACTGTACTGTAGATGTAGTGACAACCACTGTAGAAAAAGAGAGATGTCTGTTGGTGATTTAATTTTATTTGATTTTACAATAAATTTAAGTTAAGATAGGGCTGCAGCATACTGGGTACATTGTTTAAACCTTTTTATGCCTTCTCTTATGGAAAAAAAAAAAACTTCCTTTTTATATTCATTCTGTTTTTTTCACAGTAAACCGTGTGGTGTGCATGTGACAAATAAAAAGTCTTTGATTTAAAGAGACACTAACAAACTTCTATATCTCACTGAGCTAATGGAAATGACCTTATCTTAGGAACCAGCACATCATAGACTACTTCCCAAATTGACAGTTCTTCAAGTTCGCAGAATCTCTACTCTGTTCAAAATAAATATAAATATATAATAATCTAAATACTAATACCTGACTGGGATGTAGTGAGTGTCATCTCCACAAGGTGGCATTATGTCTGTAATTTCACAGACAAATCCTTCAGCAGTCTTGTGCAGGCATACGTAAACTTGCAGTCATTTTGATTTAGACTTTTATTGGGACCTCTGTCAACCACTGTTGTATTGTGATACAATGTGGTGTTGTCATGTGATCATAACTGATGGCTAGTAGCCAAATGTGATCACTGTTTGACTAGTACAACACACCAAATCTGGCTATTTGCAATGATTTGAAGTTGGACACTTTATTAAAAATACATAACATCTTATTTACACAGAAAATGTTATGTTGATGTTCCATTTAATATTTATATCTGAATATATTCTCTGAGATGGTTATGAATGAGTATAACTTGTGAGGATATGCTTCAAGGTGGATTCTACTGTATAGGTTGCAGTTGCAAACTTGGTATGGATGTGATTTAATAAATATGAACCTTTGAAGAATATCGACATATGTCTCTTAGTGTGCAATGATCTACTTTTGTTTTTGTTGCTGTATGAGTCCTGCTGTTCTTTGCACCTGGAAAGTCATTCTTGTGAATACTGTGCACAAAGCAATCCTACTTTATTAATTAACTTTATATGGACACGTTAAACAGCATTTAATTACACATATTTTTATGTGTGGGTGTTTTGAAAGCATATTTTGGCTGGTCACCTTGAGTGCATGATAAGCCAGTCATTTTAGGAAAGAAGTCAAAAATAGCAGGTAACACTGATTTTAAAGAAATCACAATTGATAAATGAAATGAACAGAATTAAGTCAATTGCATGTCTTCAGAATTGGTAGGAAAATAAGTATATGAGCATGAATGTTGAAATCCCACACTGGGTTGTAGAGTCACAATTACAGGGACACAAATTAAAAGCTTCTCTCATCTCAGCATACCACCAATGCAGCATAATTACTGTCAGCACTTTTACAGAAAAATACAGCCAAAGAACATGGCATTCCTTGGCTCAGCATATTATGTTCTTCTCTTAGGCCTGCTCTTAGTAGTTTTATAGTACTGCAAGGCAGAATGGGTTTTATGTTCCAAAGCACAGTGTTGGTTTTGGTTTAAAGAATTCACTGCAAATGGCCTGAACTTACATGACACAAAAAGTGGGTGGACACAATGAAACATACTGTGCATTATATTTCAATGCATTACAGTATGTTATCCCTCATAAGAACACAAGCAGTTTTTCCTCTCCTAATACAAATTACATTTTTGGTACAAACACTCAGATGACCCCATAGTCTTCTTGCAGACATGACCAATTTGACATAATAAAGCAAAATTTTTGGCCACAACTCAGAGGTTGTGAGTCTTAAAGTTTTAGGTGTTTTTTTGTTGTTTGTTTTAAATAGCAAGTCTGACATGCCATCAGTTCACCAGCACCGAGTAAACAACCACAAGACTTTTCCAATTTCTTAATTCTCCTCTATACTTATTTTTTTGGGTTATGTACCAAACATCATGTCATCCACTGACTGGTAAATACAGTCATTTGAACCAAAGAGCAAAAGGTAAAGTAGTGTGCCATAAAATAAGAGCTTGAATTAAGAAAACTAGGCACCACAAAACCAACCAACACAGACACCACAGGGTTACATTTAAAGCCAGGATAGTTGTGTGACTTACACAATTCAGTACAGAAAAATTAACATTACTGTCATGTCGAAATATGAATGCTGGTAAAGAAATGTATTTATATTGAATTTATTGGACAACATTTGAGGAAGCCAGGCTTTCCCCCTCTGACATGAGGGAACACAGTACTGCATATAGATTTATTGATACACACAAAATAAGTTAATGTAATCTGCTGAAACTCTAACTTTTTTGAGGAAGTGGTAGCCATTTTGCCCAAATGCCCAAAATGGTTCTATAATAATTTCCCATTTATCACAGAACTGGGAACCTATTACCGCACATTGTAACAATCCCAATTGCAGTTTAGTGACCTGTTCTTAAATCTGATTGAAACTGACAAACTCACAGTGATGTTTATGTGTACTGGGGACAAACAGGAGAGCTGTAGGGAGGTAGTGAAGGGTAGATAAGCTAAAGTATTCAGGCCAACATGTTTTTGAGGTTGGCACTCTTGCTCAGGCAACAGCATGCTGCATAAAGAAGAGACATTGTTAGCTTATCTCCAAGTATACATTGCATTTTGATTAACTCCTCAGAAACTCAACTGTGTCATTAAGGTTACATCATGGAAAGTGGTTATAAATGCATCCACTGGGCTGTAGCAACCATGAGATCAAATTTACATTAAAGTTAAATGAATGAATAATATGATTTAAAAGCAATAATCAAAATAATCAATCATTTTTGATGGATAGTTAAAACTTTCTCTGGTGGGTGGGGTCTCTCTGTGGGAATCTGAACCCATGACCTCAGTTTTTTGTTTTTTTTAAAAATCCAGGCTATGGCCCTGGATGCTCTATTTATCATGTTTTGGTAAAAATAAAAGCACTGCATTTTTGAAGCATTACTTCAATTCACAGCCCCATTGCTGGTCTACCAAAATAACAAGGTGGAGCACCAATGATTCAAATAATTGTGATGTAACTTTTATGTGGAACTCTATTGCATTAGACCAACCTGTGATGCTATGGCTATTTCCTCTTATTTTCAGTCAGAGGAGGATACAAACATAAATTAACTCACTATACAGTTCTTTAACAGTCACAACTGGCAAAAAACTGCAGGAACCTCCAGTTTTATCAACCAAAGTCCAACCAGTAACAGTGATGTCAGGAGATAGTTGCGATTGTTGATTCTGAGACTCTCTCTCTCTCTCTCTCTCTCTCTCTCTGTCTCTCTAGCTCTTCATTGTGATTCGCCTCTTTCTCTCTCTCTCTCCTTTATTTGCCGTGGGACTCCCCCCCCCCCCCCCC
>LKNJ01005082.1:0-11638 GCA_002120245.1 Maccullochella peelii | reverse complement strand
CTCCTCTGCGCCTCAAAAGCGCGATCCATGGTGCGAAAGCCTCTTTTTCTCCGTTTTCCTACAGGATGGCATTCTTCAAATATCTTCGCTCTGTTAAGAATGAGCTTATCCTCTTCTCAGCTCCATTTGTTCTTCTTCCACTGCCGTTAGTGATCGGGACGCCGGTATGTAACTGATTTAGATCAAACACTGTTGATTTAGATTAAACTTTGCCGCACTGTTAAAAGTGGAGAAATTCGGCAACTCTTGGAACTCTTGGTGATTTTGGCGTTAAATAACTGAAGTGTTGGATTTACAATTTTTATTTGGCAACATGCACTTGCAATTTCTTTTTTATATATTATATATTTTTTAAAGTTAGTTTAATTAGGGAGACATTTCACTGCATGTAGTTTTTAACACATGAATAAACTAAATTCAGCATTCATTTTTTTGCCTAAAAATGCCGTTTAAATGAATGAGTCTGATTTGCACTGGTTCTTTCGTGCACCTGCTGATGCGACTCACAAGTGCGCAGCGGACTTGTAGCAAAATGCATGAGAACTGTCCAGTGTTGCCTGAGGCTGTAGCGCTCTGAAGTCTTGTTATTTTAACTCCTCGTTGTTAACATGGAAGGTCATGTCCAGCGTGGGAACACAGAGTCAGAGGGCTCTGTCCACGTTGTTACCGCTACATGCGACATAAAGACGTTCACACTGGCATGTAGCCTAGGTTATTATAAACATAAACTGCAATGCAGCCATGAGCAAAGACATATTGTAGAGGAGGGTAACAGAGTATGAGGACTCAAACTTTAGGATTCTTTGCTTGCTTGCAAAAACTGAAGACAGAGGATTTTTTTAATAAGTTTTTTTTGTATGTTTTTTTTAAAGTATGAATCTAAAAGCAATCAAGTCTTATTACACAGGCTGCAGGGCAATGAAACATGACAAATGAATATGTCACGTAATAATAATTTAAGGGGTGTTTATAGAGCAGACCTGTGATCTAGGCAAATGTACAAGCAGGTGACCAGAACAGCAGAACAGCAAGCACATTTGTCTTTACCCTTTGAACCATCATCACATCCCATTAAAGTTTACTTACATGCGAACTTTCCAGAAAGGATCTTGACCCCTAAAGCAAGGTCTTTGTATTTGTGTGTGTGTGTGTGTGTGTGCATTTGCCAATATGTTTTTAAAATATTTTTATGTAGGAGGCAGAATGTGCCTATGTGATAGTCCTGATGGCGGTTTACTGGTGCACAGAGGTCCTACCACTGGCTGTAACAGCTCTGCTGCCAGCCCTCCTTTTCCCCTTGTTTGGCATCATGCAGTCCAAAGACGTAAGTAAAATAACTGCAGCAGTGTGTAGAATTTCTGTTCACACACATCTTACTCTCTGTGACCCCCTGCTGTTTCAGGTGTGTATGCAGTACCTGAAGGACACAAACCTGTTGTTTGTGGGGGGACTGATGGTTGCAGTAGCCGTGGAGCACTGGAATCTGCACAAGCGCATTGCCCTGAGGGTGCTGCTCTTTGTTGGTGTGCGTCCAGCGCTGTAAGTGACTCAGATGCACGCCCCCACAACAGATTCTCTGTTCGGCTTGTCATCTTCCAAAGCTTATCTAATCCACTATGATATAAAATACACCTGATATAGATAAGGAAGCTACTGTATGTTCCACGTTTTTATTGCTATCACAAAAGTCTGTCTTTCTCTCTCTCTATTATTGGTTGTTGTACAACACTCGAAGTACCCTCTTCCAATCCAAGGCCACTAACAGTTTTTATGTTTTTTATCTTCCTGGCAGCTTGATGTTGGGTTTCATGGGTGTGACGGCCTTCTTGTCCATGTGGATCAGTAACACGGCTACCACAGCCATGATGGTGCCTATTGTCCAAGCAGTACTGGAGCAGCTCAACAACAGTGAAGCAGACATACCTCAGATCCTCAGCTCAGAGGAGCAGGTCCAGACATCAGAGACTGACAGCAAACAGCCTTCACATACAGAGAAACAGAGTGAGCGACAAGGTGAGCCATGGTCACCTTCAAGTATCTGTTTGGCCAAGAAAAAGCTTTTAAGAAAATGTACAGCATTATATACTTTTTCTACTTATAAAACTATGTTGCTAGTAGCTCTTTTCATGCCTTGCTCTTTGTTTGAAGGCCCAGTAGTGGTGACTTTCTTAGATGCTGCAGTGGAGGCTGCCATGCTTAAGGAGGCAGCAGAAAAGCGGAGAATGTGTAAAGGGATGACGCTGTGTGTTTGTTACGCTGCCAGCATCGGAGGCACCGCCACACTGACAGGAACCGGCCCCAATCTAGTGCTCAATGGCCAGATGAACCAGTGAGTGTTTTTTTAAAGCATTGTTTGATCAAGTTCTATTAATTTCAATATTGAAATTTTCAAATATTATATTCCCTTTTTTTTTGGTTTTCCTTAGACTCTTTCCTCAAAACAGAGACGTGATTAACTTTGCCTCCTGGTTTGGCTTTGCCTTCCCTAACATGATCCTCATGCTCACACTGGCCTGGCTTTGGCTGCAGTTTGTCTTCATGGGATTCAAGTGAGTTTGATGGTTAAAGCCTAATTATAGTGACAGAGACTTGAATCAACATCAAGAACCTTTTTACCGCGTCAGGATTGTGATTGAGTGTAGAGGTGACGCAAAGATTTTTCCTGTGTGATCCCTCCAGCTTTAAGAAGACGTGGGGCTGTGGGGCTGTGAAGACAGAGAAGGACATTGCTGCCTATAATGTGATCCGAGAGCAGCACCGTCTGCTGGGGTCCATGTCATTTGGAGAGATAAGTGTCCTGGGTCTCTTCATTCTGCTGGTGGTGATGTGGTTTACAAGGGACCCAGGCTTTGTTGACGGCTGGGCAACAGATATCTTCAACTCCAAAGCAGAGTTTGTATATAACATTTTTCTATTTCTAATTTTTAGAATTTTTTGCTTTGAAGAAACTTTCATATAACTAAGTTTGTTCATTCCCTTCCACTTCTTAGGTATGTGACAGATGCCACAGTGGCAATCTTCATTGCCATCCTTCTCTTCGTTCTGCCCTCTAAACCCCCACACTTCTGTTCATGGAGGACTCAAAGATTTGACATAGGTGAGCCATCATTCTGGAAGAATATAGATTACATGTCATACGGTTCTATCCAAGTTTTGCGAAGTGGAGACTGTGCAACGATTCAATACTGACATTGAATTTATTGGATCTGTAGCACCCCATCAAACTGCTGGCCCAACTCCACCTCTGCTCACCTGGAAAGTTGCCCAAAAGAAGTTACCATGGGGTATTGTGCTTCTTCTTGGTGGAGGGTTTGCTCTCGCCAAGGGCAGTGAAGTAAGTGGCAGTGACAGTCATTATGTCAATAGGAAACTGGACCAAGAGCTAACACACAATATGATAAGAATAATAATTTCTCTGGAGGAGGAAGTGTGGTGGTGTCTTCATGGTTGGCTGTGTTTAAAGTTACAGAGGATTTTCATGAAATCAAACCCTCTTTTTTATACTATTATTGTCTACATTTTTGAGCAATAGCCATTCAGTGTATTTACATTCTGTAATTAGCTCTTTAAAAAGTGTTTTTATTGTTAGTGAAGTCTGCCATTACCGCACTGGATTAAAAAATTCAAAATAATCGAAATCAGCCTCATTATTTTTACTCTGCTATCAGAGCTGAATTAAGTTACTGCTATGCAAACCGAATATTTCCTACTGCAAATGTTCATCTCAATGCATTGCTATTGTTTTATTTATTTTGCATTTTTATGCTGCAAATACCACTGAGTTACATTTCAAAGGATGCTGTATATGACGCACAAACCTGAATTAGAGTAAACTCAAATGAGCAAATGTTAACTCTTGTTAACTGTTTAGATGAATACTGTGTACATTTCCATAAAAGACTTGATACGTTTATGTTATGTGTATCTCTGTAGGAATCAGGACTCTCAAAATGGATGGGAGATCAAATGACTCCCCTGCAAAATATCCCTCCCTGGGCAATTGCTATCATCTTATGCCTGCTGATTGCTACCTTCACTGAGTGCACCAGTAATGTGGCAACTGCGACGCTCTTCCTACCTGTCTTAGCCTCAATGGTAAGTTCTCACAGAGAGAGTGAAATGTGTTTGATGAAAAAAAGCAGAAACAGAGGCACAATCTGAGACTGCAGGAGACAGACAATTATGTTTGGCAGCAGTGGTCCAGTAAGGTGAAGTGCTACATAGTGTAATTTCTTTTGAACCAATTTCCCCAATTGGAGTCCAGCATTGAAACTACTCCCAGTGGGAGCCGGCCTATTTTCCCTTGTTTGGTTACCCATCTAGTTGGTCATTCAGGCTGAATATGTTTGGTCCCCTTCCCCAGGCCCCTCCTCCCATTAATAACCTGCCAAACACACCAATTCAACCCAGTGCCCTGTATTGCTGCTCACCCCGCTGCTGCTGAAGAATGGCATTACTGTGCCTGCTAGTCGAGTACAAGCGAGAATGCCAAAGCTGGGTTGTGAAAGACATTGCCAAGCATATTATATACAAGATATTTATGGAGGGCTAAGCCAAAAGGGTGCACAAGGGTATCCAAATCTCGGGTGAAAATAGTCAGAGAAAGAAAAGAGAGAAAGAAAAGAACATCTGATCAGTTACATGCAGCTGAAAGTGGGGAGATGACACTTTGTGGCAGTCATGGCTTGTGGTATGTCACTTTATGTGTCTTCCTGTCAAATGAATCTGAAGCATTTGATTTAAATAAAAAAACATCAGACAAGGCAAAACACTGTCATCGTAGTGACCTGATATACAGCCTACTGTTTAAAGAAGACTAACTATAAAGTTTAAGTCTTTTCACCCTTTGTTTATTTTGAGAACCAGAAATTACTGTGCACTTGTAAGCTACTGTGCTGCGGGATATGTAATTCAGAAGCAAATTCCAGAGTAATGTTTTCTGCATCTTAGTAGTCTGCCATTATCGCTACATATGTAGTGCTTTTCTATTTTAGATATCATGACTCAGCCCCAAGCTTGCAGGAATTACATCTTAATTACACCCACCTAATGAGAGTTTTCACTCCGCACAGAATTGCACACATTTCACTCTGAGTTATGAGTCAGTGATTACAGTTGCAGAAAAATAGCCAGATGGAGGAGTGGAGGATTTTGTTATCAAGGCTATGTTCATCCCTGTCTCAGACTGTTGAAGCTTTCTGTGTGATTTTTGCAGTCTCAGTCCATTGGAATCAATCCACTGTACGTCATGGTGCCTTGTACTCTGAGTGCCTCTTTTGCCTTCATGCTGCCTGTTGCTACGCCTCCAAATGCTATAGTCTTCTCTTATGGGTACCTCAAGGTTGCTGACATGGTATGTATGGCAGTGGTTTGTTGTGTTTGTTCAGTAAATTATATGTTGAAGATGCAAAGTTGTCACCATAGTTGCCACTGTTACACTGTAAGGATAGCTGAACTCATAGTGTTCTTAGTCACTTGCAGTTGTGTCCTGAAACTGTTCAAGGAATATCTTGATATTTTTGGAAATTTTCTTATCTGCTTTCTTGCAGAGTCAAATGAGAATATCGATACCATTCTTAAGGTGTGTCCAGAAAGAAAGCGATGCAAATTTGAGCACAGGACCATTTGTGCAGTCTTTGTCCAATGTACTGACTGTCCTAAAATGTTAGCTGTAAGCTAGCTAAAAACAGACTTAGCATCAGTGTGTATGTATCTGTGTGCCTTTGTGTTCGTGTGGCAGCTCATACTCTGACTCACCGGAGACTCCAGTTTTTTTGGTCATTTCTGTCTGGTCTGGATAAGAAAATATTTTACTCAAGCTGAAACAATTTCAACTTGCGCGGACACGTCTTAACGGCAGTTTGTGATGCGTGTCTAATCATGCCTTTCCGTTGCCTTTGTATGCAATTGCATTGTCTTCATATCCAACTTCGTTTTCTGTCCAAACACACCTTTATGTCTTTTTGGTAAATATGAAACTACTACCAGCAACTGGTTAGCTTAATTTAGTATGAAGACTGGAAACAAGCGAAATGGGTAGCCTTGCTTGGTCCAAAGATAACAAAACCTACTTACCAGCACATTTAACAGAAAGACATAAGAGTGGTATCAGTCTTCTCATCTAACTTGCAGCAAGAAAGCGAATAAGAGCATTTCCCAAAATGTCCAACATTTGCTTTAATATCACTACTTACTCTTCTTCTCCATCAGGCCAGGACAGGAATAGTCATGAACATCATTGGCATCCTTTGTATTACACTGGCTATCAACAGCTGGGGAAAGGCCATGTTTGACCTGGACTCTTTCCCTGCCTGGGCCAACGTCACCGGGGTGTGAGCCTGGCTCTGACATAGGAGATGATCCATGCATACCCTGCCCTTCCTATACACAGGTGCTAGACAAAGACCCCGGGTCAGAGCGAAAGCACAGGACCACACGGTGGACTGCTTGCGTACGATTGTTGCTAGAAGCCCATCAAAGCTTGTTTTCATTGACACCTGAGTCTTGCTTGTGAAAGAAAGTGGAGATGAATATGATTGGGAATGGAAGACGAGTGGTTGAATATTTTTTTCATTTACATTGTATCATAATGAAGTTACACTTTAAGGAAAGACCTATACTCTCATAAAAGTGAGCCTTTATAATCCTCCTAAGCAGCCAAATCTAGAAACACCATTCATGTCAACCCTTATTTTATCAAAGGAAATCAAAGGAAGGGCTATTCATAAGGTCAGAGTTATTAGAAATGTTTTATATAGTCACATGTAGCCACATCTTAATAGCAATAAGCCATATGGTGTAATATGAGAATGTAACTTAGCAAATTTACTCAAGTACTGCACTTAAGTGCATTTTTTAAGGTACTATTAGGTAAAATTTAGTAGTAATAATCCAATAACATTACATTTAATATAACACTGACAAGGGCAATTCAGCTGCCTAATGAGTACTTTTACTATTGATACATTTTTGTGTCAAAATCTGTACTTTCACTTAAGTAAAATATTGAATGCAAGACTTGTGATCGACTCATTTTACACTGTGGTAAAATGTAAAACAAATGAAGTTCTTCTTCCACCACTGCCATCAAGTGCTGAATGTTTAGCAAGCACATCTCTTTGAATAGATTTAAGGTAACAAAGGCTGTTGGTTAGATTTGCCATTTTGGTATGTTTAGATAATGGGCTAAAATGTACAGTGTAGCAGACTTCATTACAAGTAAACATGCACTTTTGCCCCCTTGCATCCCCCTTGACATTGACCTATCAGGGTGTAGTTCCAGCATCCGTTGAACTTTAAACTTTGAAATGTATCATCATTACAAAGCAAGAAACCTATATGTGCCTTGTACAAACATACATACAACACTAACTTATTGTGCTGAAAACACATTTTCAATATTTTGTGTTGACATTGTGAAATGTCTCACTGCAATAATGAATTATGTCTGAATTGCAATAAAGTGGTATTTAAGAACCAATGTATATATTTTTCTCTTCAATTTCCAGACTTTTGTACCTGAGAAATGGTGAATAAAGTATGTTCTTTACCTACATTTCCAATGGGCTGATACTTTATTGGCCTGTGACAAACTATTAAAATAAAGAGTTAATAATGAAATGAATAATGAATAAAAGAATGAGTTTTAAAATAGTGAGCTTTAATGTTTCTTTCTTGTTTCATTGCCTCTACATGCAGTGGTTCAAAAACAACAAGAACAAAACATGTACTGACTAATTCATTTGTTTTCCATACACAGTGTTATTTAACGATCACGGCATGATATAATCAGTTGTTCAAAAGTTGTTTCAAATTCTACAAAAACACATGGTTTAAAAATTAAGCTATTGAATTTACAGCAAGATCCTACCAGATTCCACTAATGGCCTAGTATAGGCTTTTAGACAAGTAAGAGGCTTTAATAAAGCAGGTGGAAAGAAAACTCAGTGTTAGCTGTGAAAACAGCATTGTCATCCAAAACAAAATGATCCCACTTTCATCACGGCTCTTTCTCAACTTTGACAATAACCTGTGTTTTAAAGTGCGCAAGAGTTTTTCTGCCTCTTGCATAAAGCTGATATAATCCTGTAAACACAGGGTGGAAAGCCACAGTAATCCTGGACTGAAAGGCCACACCTAATGTATGAAGGCAAGATGTCTGTGTCATTGTCCTTTTTGCTGAGGCGTTGCGTGACCCAAGGGTCAAGGCAGTCATTGTCAAGCGTTGTCTTGCGTCATAAACATTATGAGCTCAAAGAAGACATTTCACATGTCTCCATTCAAAGACCCCAGAGCACTTTATTACCAAGTATCCCAATGAGTATCTACCACTATGATGACACTCTACATTTTACAGCAATACAGAAGATCATCATCAATCATAAGACTCTACATACTGTATATGGCAGTAAACAGCACCAAAACTATGTTGGTGGTATCGTGTGACAGAGGAAAACACTGCAACAAAGGTAGCGGTAGGAAAGAAATGAAAGGATCTCATCAAAGTTCTGACCTCAGTTCTGTTGGACAATTAAAATGTTAGACGGTTTAAAAGTGGTTAACAAGCAGTTGGGTGCATAGCACAATTCAGATCACTATGATCTTGAGTCCCACTGGGTAAAGAACCTTATGTAATTACAGTGCCTTTCTCTCCCTTTGCTGCCTCTCAGCCACCCACTCATTATCCAACTGAAACACATCCTCATGTATCATAGCCTCCATTATTGGCTATATATACATGTAAGGCTTCAGTAGGAAATTGAACCTGCAAGTTGTTCTCTTTGCTGGGGTTTCATGAGACTGCGCACGCAAGACCTCTGGTGAACCCAAGAACATGTTCCTATTAAAGAATTATAAACTAGGCCTTCGGGTTGCTGAATAAGCAAGTAGAAATATTAATAACTGTCTACCAGACAAATATGCTGTCATTTGAAATTCAAGAAAATATTCCAGGCACAAAAGAGGTAAAAAACTAAATTTTGTTTCTTGTCCACCTGTTGCATTTGAGAGTACTTTATGGATGGGAAGACTTTTTTTAAAGCCACATTGGCCTGTATTAGTTACACATGAGGACAATATGCAGCCTGTCTGATACAATCAATCCTTCCTGGAACATAAAGACTTGTGTGTAGAGATGGTTTCAGTTAGCAAGCTGAGTATCCAATTAAGTTGTGGACAAGAGTAAGGCCAACATCTGAAAGATCCAGAAGAGGACAGAGGGCCTTTCTTTGCACTCTTTTGGCCAAAGTACATTCATACTGACCAGGCTAAACTAATAGTGCCTTAACAATCATTTCCTTGGTCGGATTATGCGTAAACCATTACACTTTTATTACCCAAAAGTCACCAAAATATTTACAGTATCAAAATTAGAACAGTACTGTGGGTGGTTTTCTGAAAAATAGGGTGCTGCCTCTGATTCAGAGATGACAACACTGACACTGAAAAAGCTCACTACATTATTAACACCTATATAATCTTTTTCTGTATCTTCGTAATGATTCTTAGTTTGAGTGCTCTTGATGACATTACAGATCAAACCTTAATTTCTCCTTCTTTCAGGGATGGGAAGAGAGTTGTTCATGTTGACTGAGTTGTCTCAGGGAACAGGAATAACATGATTCATTAAAATGGTTGTTCCCAAGTCCTCATTTAATTTTAAATATTTTGTCGAGAAAGCTGGGCACACTGAGACAATATTGATTTAAATGTTGAAAACATAACCTTTATTCAATGTCAATTCAATGGCTTTTCTTCAACATAAGAAATGTGACTGCTGTAAAAATGTTGATTCAAAGTTGATTTTTCAACCTCAACTATATAGCAACCTTTCTGACAATAATAACTCAGTGTTAAATTAACAACATTTATGACATTCCCATCATCCTCAGCTGCAATGGTGTGTTTAGTGCTAATTAGCAAATGTTAGTATGCTAACACTCTAAGCAAAGATGTTGAACACTGTAAACATTATACCTGCTAAACATCAGTAACCCTAACTAACCCAACCCTGGCTTGCTAGAAAGTTCCTGTTTCAGTTGATTGGCGGTGGAAATTTAGGAGATTAATCCGGCCATTCATATCAAATAATTTTCATGGTGGTTAGTTCATTCAGTGACCGTCAAGACCCCTGTAGATATGGGCACCAGGAGGACTGCACTCATTACAGAATCTTATCTTACAGAGTCTTATCTTCATTTTTACTGTGCGAGATTCTACCTCTTGCCAGGAAATGCACCCAGAACCCTTCACCTAACTTGTTTTGCGTGTACCATACATGTGCTCAAAAACAGGGCGAAGGATGACTCATCGGACTGTATGACCACAGTTCATGTGTTTTTTGCACCACTTCACTCACAAAAAGGACATTTTTGAGTGTAATAAGAGGTTAAAGCACTGCAACCCTACTATTGTGTCCCTCTCTCTGAAGTTCTCAATAGACTGTTTTGATGAAACTATGTGGTCAATTGAGACTCAGATTGACATTTACAGTCAGCTGATTAAAAGTTGCTTGTCTGTTTTTCTCTTGCGTTTCAAAACAAAGCACAGACATATTGGTGACCAAAAAGCGTGCACCTCCATCCCAAAGTGCCCCAATGCGATGTTTTTCCTTCAGACCAACAGGACCACATTGCCTGATGCTGAGATTGTCTGATGTAACAAACAAATAGAGCATTTTTTTTCTCTAAAAGCCTATTGTGAAGAGATCTTTGTCATGCATGTTGCATGAGTCTTAGCCAGCACATGACATCATGGTGAAGTTATAGGCACGGCAAGGCAAGGCAGCTTTATTTATATAGCACATTTCAAACACAGAGGCAATTCAAAGTGCTTTACATGGGCAAAGAGAAACATCAGAACAAATAAAATCAGATTAAGAAAAAATAAAATGAAAGATATATAAAATGAAATAAAATACATCAAATCAAATAAAATACAGTTACAGTGCAGCAAAAAGATGTAGTGGCCAATGCAACAAAGGAAATAAAATTGCATTAAAGAAATCAGTCATTAGACTCATGGGTTAATAATATTCCCAATTTTATCAGTTCTTTATGATTTTTCTTTTGTTACTAATTCTTAAATTTTCAGATTTTTGCAGTGGAATATGAGTAAGGACCGTCCTGTAACTGCGCGCGTCTTTGAGGCTACCTCACACGTTTGAATTCTGCCAGGCTTCGTGAATCTTAGCAATCTCCCAATGGATCACTTCACACCGTGAAACTTCTCAGGTTTCGTGAATCTTAGTGATCCATTAATAAACTACTTCACACCGTGAAACCCCGATTCAGTGAATCTCGATACCTCTGTAAACGGGACTTGTCCGTGCCCTTCCAGGTTTTCCTAAACCTTGGTTAAAACCAAAAAGGCTCCAAGCCTTTCAGGGATCCAATCCCTGTACAGACCCACCTCCGTTCTCAACTCCACTGGTTCTAAAATCAGAAAATCACATCAAAACAATAAGAATTAAATCAATCAAGAAAAAATAAAAGGACATCTTAAATGTGATGAAATTAAATAAGATATATAAAACAAAATAAAATACATAAAGTCAGGTAAAGTCAAATAAAATACAGTTACGTTGCAGTAAAAAGATGTAAGAGGAAATAAAAGTGCATTAGAGAAACCAGTCATGTAA
>LKNJ01005081.1:0-30511 GCA_002120245.1 Maccullochella peelii | reverse complement strand
GACTACTTGCACAAATACTATGAAGTACTTTTACTGTGTATTTCTTGAGTAATCCAATGACAAAGTCCCTTACAGAGAACTAGAATAAGGCTTTTATGTCTAACTTTGATGTATGATAAAACACATTTCTTCCATAAGTAGTCCATAAATAGTAAGAGTACTTCATAGTACTTGTGTGACAGGGTGGTTCTGACTCTGACTGGGTGGTTCTGTAGCTGAGGCAGGTTGGTTGGAGTCCTGGAGTCGCTCTCTTGATATGACTTCTCCACGTTTGCTTTTCCTACCCACATCTCTCGGTTTCAGGGCAGGATTTAATCCTACTCGTTATTTTTGTTAGCTGGACTAAAAATTGAACCTTGAATCTTGTTCCTGTCCTCATTTGAACTCAGATTGTGTGTTGATGCATGGTGCTGAGAGTTAGAAGAGCAGAGACACTAGAGGTGAAAAACCTATGAATTCTACATGTCAGCATGTGAGTTTAGAGATTGTAAATTGACCAGAAGTTTATTCTGTGTGACTCAGCATAAGATTCACAGTGTGACACGATGATAGGTGGGTCTCAGTCTGCTACATAGATACAGAAAATAAACTCAAGGCGCTTTTACAAAGGGAGCAGTGCTGCCACTAGGCGGTGACAAAGCTCATGAGTGTGTCATACCTTTCCTTCTGCACTGGCGAAAGTGATCAGACATCTGCACAGGAAGGGTGGAGACCCATCAAACCAAAACTAAACACCACACTTCACATTCAATCTGGATGATACAGCTGCTCCCGGAACATACTATTAACAGACAGATAAGATATCGAGGATGACTCTCGTTTTGTAAGTAATTTTACCTTCAACTACAGGCGATAGGGTTCTGATTGTATAGGCGGTTGAATGATAAATAGACAAAGGGTTATTTTTTAAGAAGCATTAATGGGTGAGTTGCCAATAAAACAGCTTACATTGGATATTCAAGCAAAGAAAGTAATATTCTCATGAGGTACACGCTTTGATTTAATAATTGTTACATCATTTTAGTGTTGTACTTTAATGTTATTTCATGGTCTCATTTTAAATGAATTGGCAGTGTTTGAGTCTCTGTGAGGCTGCACATGGAAACGTGGTTTAGTTTTGCAGGTATTTGGTCGTACACTGAAAGTACAAATCTAAAATATGACCTGATGATGGGGTTAGATGAAAAGTTAGAGGATTACCAAATTTATTGCAATTCATCCTGAGGGGGACCATGTCTGTACCAAATGTCATGGCATAAATAAGATGAAATATTGTCATGCTGCACTGAGTGAGTACAGATGCTGACTGTTTCTCTCTGCTTTTTTAGGGAAAGCATTTGTGTTACGGCTGCTGGTGTTGCATGTACGGGCCTGACTATATCCACCATTGGTTTGGTGATAATAGCAGTTATGGTAGTGGCAGTCGCAGCAATAACGGCAGCGGCAGCTGTATACTATGAGAAGGTAATTGATTCAACAGTCTCTCCAAAAGAAATGAATAAACTGCAGTATATTTAAATGTTATATTTATGAAGCACAGTACACATCCACAATATCAGTTTAAAGTGTCAATAATTCTTTTCTTTCTTTTTGTAGAATAAAGAAAAGAAGAACTGAGTGACAAGTTAACTCCTCTCGAGTTAAATGCAAAAGCATTGATGGAATCATAACTTTGCAATAAAAACAAAGATGGCAGACAATCTGTGGTTTTGAAGTCCATTTTTGTGTTGACATTGACAACATTTATTCTAACTAATAGTTTGCAGATACTTAACATTCAGTTACTATTACAATAAAATACATCTTATTGTATAGTGAAGATATTTCATGATTTAATGGTTGCTATGAGTTTTAAAACTCCCATCATCCATCTCCTCTTGGAAAGTACCATCTGAGGGAAAGAATAAACGTTGTTTGTCTTGGTGACATAAGATGTTTAAAACCTGTTCTCAATAGTTATGCAAACTCAAAGTACAGCGTACTATACCTCTCAACCTTTGATTTAGTTAGAACTTTTTAACCCTTTAATGGTCTTCTCTCATAGTAGGACACATTTTGAGTTGTGATATCTTACTATTTAATTATTATTGCTTGAGGCAAGGCAAGGCAAGGCAGCTTTATTTATATAGCACATTTCAAACACAGAGGCAATTCAAAGTGCTTTACATGGGCAAAGAAAAACATTAGAAGAAATAAAATCTGATTAAGAAAAAATAAAATGAAAGATACATAAAATCAAATAAAATACATAAAATCAAATCAAATACAGTTACAGTGCAGCAAAAAGATGTAGTGGCCAATGCAACAAAGGAAATAAAATTGCATTATGAAATCAGTCATTAGACTCATGGGTTAATTATATTCCCAATTTTATCAGTTCTTTATGATTTTTCTTTTGTTACTAATTCTTAAATTTTCTGATTTTTGCAGTGGAATATGAGTAAGGACCGTCCTGTAACTGCGCGCGTCTTTGAGGCTACCTCACACGTTTGAATTCTGCCAGGCTTCGTGAATCTTAGCAATCTCCCAATGGATCACTTCACACCGTGAAACTTCTCAGGTTTCATGAATCTTAGTGATCCATTAATAAACTACTTCACACCGTGAAACCCCGATTCAGTGAATCTCGATACCTCTGTAAAGGGGACTCGTCCGTGCCCTTCCAGGTTTTCCTAAACCTTGGTTAAAACCAAAAAGGCTCCAAGCCTTTCAGGGATCCAATCCCTGTACAGACCCACCTCCGTTCTCAACTCCACTGGTTCTAAAATCAGAAAATCACATCAAAACAATAAGAATAAAATCAATCAAGAAAAAATAAAAGGACATTTTAAATGTGATAAAATGAAATAAGATACATAAAACAAAATAAAATACATAAAGTCAGGTAAAATCAAATAAAATACAGTTACAGTGCAGTAAAAAGATGTAAGAGGAAATAAAAGTGCATTAGAGAAACCAGTCATGTAAATGCACTGGAGAACAGCAGAGTTTTTAATTTAGTTTTGAATGTTGCTAAAGTTGGGGCGCATTTGAGATCTTCAGGAAGTTGGTTCCATCTGTGAGCAGCATAGCAGCTAAAAGCTGCTTCACCCTGTTTGGTTCTGACTCGAGGAACAACCAGCTGACTGCTTCCTAAAGATCTAAGTGCCCTACTGGGTTTATATTCTTCAAGGAGATCAGAGATGTATTTTGGCCCAAGATTATTGAACGATTTATAAACGAGCAGCAGCACTTTAAAATCTATTCTATAAGTAACAGGAAGCCAGTGTAAGGATTTAAGGACAGGAGTAATGTGCTCCGTTCTCTTGGTTCTAGTTAGAACTCTGGCAGCAGCGTTCTGAATGAGCTGAACCTGTCTGATGGTCTTTTTGGGAAGACCAGACAAGAGGCCATTACAATAGTCCACTCTGCTGGAAATGAAGGCATGCATGAGTTTCTCTAAGTCTTGTCTGGACATGAGTCCTCTAAGCCTTGCTATTTGTTTTAGATAATAAAATGCTGATTTAGTTGTTGCCTTGATGTGGCTGCTGAAGCTCAGATCTGAGTCTATTAAAACAGCAAGATTTCTAACTTGGGTTTTCGTCTTTATAGCTCTGGAATCAAGCTAAGCAATAACTTTCAGTCTTTCCTCCTTGTTGCCAAATACAATGGTTTCTGTCTTGTCTTTATTTAATTGAAGGAAATTTAATTGCATCCAACTATTTACATTCTCTAAGCATTGATAGAGTGAATCTAGAGGACCATAGTCACTCGGTGAAAGTGCTAAGTAAATCTGAGTGTCGTCTGCATAGCTGTGATAAGCAATGTTATTGTCATGTATGAGTTGACCAAGAGGGAGCATGTAAAGGTTGAATAATAGCGGCCCAAGAATCGAACCCTGAGGGACTCCACATGTCATGCTGATCCGCTCAGATTTATGATCACCAATGGCAACAACATAGCCTCTGTCTTCGAGATATGATCTGAACCAACTGAGGACTNTGATGGTCTTTTTGGGAAGACCAGACAAGAGGCCATTACAATAGTCCACTCTGCTGGAAATGAAGGCATGCATGAGTTTCTCTAAGTCTTGTCTGGACATGAGTCCTCTAAGCCTTGCTATTTGTTTTAGATAATAAAATGCTGATTTAGTTGTTGCCTTGATGTGGCTGCTGAAGCTCAGATCTGAGTCTATTAAAACACCAAGATTTCTAACTTGGGTTTTCGTCTTTATAGCTCTGGAATCAAGCTGAGCAATAACCTTCAGTCTTTCCTCCTTGTTGCCAAATACAATGGTTTCTGTCTTGTCTGTATTTAATTGAAGGAAATTTAATTGCATCCAACTATTTACATTCTCTAAGCATTGATAGAGTGAATCTAGAGGACCATAGTCACTCGGTGAAAGTGCTAAGTAAATCTGAGTGTCGTCTGCATAGCTGTGATAAGCAATGTTATTGTCATGTATGAGTTGACCAAGAGGGAGCATGTAAAGGTTGAATAATAGCGGCCCAAGAATCGAACCCTGAGGGACTCCACATGTCATGCTGATCCGCTCANATTTATGATCACCAATGGCAACAACATAGCCTCTGTCTTCAAGATATGATCTGAACCAAGTTGAGTACTGAATATTATGGGCAAAAAATCACCAGGGAGCACTGTGGTGTTCAGAACCAGACCTTTTCAGGTGGCGCCGTTCAGGAAGTTAGGGGCAGAAGAAACACTCTTAGCTCATGGATATTTCAATGGTAATCATATTTTTTTTCATGTTGTCTAGTTTCAGAGGGCTTACTAAACAGAGTCATGTAAATGCATACCCCAAACCAGTCTGGTGACTTAGTAACATATAAAAACAACAAAATAACATGCTCAACCAACAGGTTGAGAAGTCCATTAATGGCAAAAGTGCATCTATACCAATTGGTTGAGATGTCCATTCATGGCAACACCACCAGCACTGACAGTTTCTGATTACAAACTGTAGTCAATCTAATAAATTGAATCACATTCCATTGTTTATTTGTGGAAATTAGTATGATTTTTTTAGATGCTATCAATTAAATTACTGTCAAGTTGACATCTCAACCTTTTAGTATGAGGCTCATATAAAAAAACAGTGGTCCGTCTGAAAAATGTATTTTTTGTTTTTATTGCCTAAAGGAACTAATAAATGCAAAATTTTTAAAAATCCATTGCTTTTTACTGGGTAGCACCATTAAACAGATATGGCAGACTTTAGACTGTATTAGATACTCTAAGAGGGAAACTATTGTATCATCTGTTAAAGACCAAACGCGCCTCAGGACAGTTGGACAAGACAAAGATCATCTTACTGGAGCTGAGTAATCCAGTTGTGTGTGCATTTTGTCACTTCACTGTTACCGTTGACATGATGCATTTCTGTGTATAAATACTACTATGTTGTCAGTATGTACTTTATGTAAATCGGAAATATTAGCATGGTTTTTCTTCCCTGCGGAAATCAGGTTTTGATCTTGTGGTGATGTTTTTTTGTTATTTCCCAGGAAAAATATAGCTTTTACATTTGGAGGCGTCACATCAGTGAAAGCAATAAATGTAATTAAGTCCATCTTATGAAGTTGTGACACTGGTAATAACAGTCTCGTTGCCCTTCCTTGGAATCCACATTCTGACTAAAGAGCTTTCAACAAAGTAAGTCTACATGTATTCCCCCTGCTTACACACACTTTTGTTTCCTCATCAAAGTAATGGACCTGTTTAGCATAAGTAACATTACAGAGCACACTGTCTCACTGCTAGGACACCTTGTTGGCCCAGTTGTTATTTTCATAGCCTGAGATATTTATGAAGCTAGATAAAAACATTTAGTCTATTCTAAACTTTTCTTTAATTAATCTTCCTGTTTTTCCAGAGGTATCACCAAGATGGCCATTGGAGTGATTGCACTTAACGTCACTAATGTGCTCAAAATGGAAACTAAGTTGGCGTGTGAATTCAGTGATTTTGTAATATTCATACTTGGCCTTATGCCTGTGAAGAGAAACACAAGATACATTTTAGTTTCATGTAAAACAACTTTAATGAGTTGAGTTCAATCTTCAAATTTCTCAACTCTGATGTCAGAGCACAAATATTTCACAGATACATGACGGACTGAGCCGTTGACCAAATACACATCAACTGTTTCTATGGGCTTATGTGTCTTTCAGTCTATAAACATGTAACTACTGAAGAGTTACAGACTTCCATTTCTTAACAGTTGTTCCTGAACATTAATACCAGTGTTACATCTTTATGTGTGTGTTCTGGTTGAAGGATGACTGGTGTGTGAGCGTGTCTTGTTTTCTGGTCAGTTCAGCTGTGACTGGACGCTGGAGGACCCGGCTGAGCTGGTGCTAACCCGTCAGGCTGCGAGGACGGGTCTGAGACAGTAACAGAGGAAGTTAGTGTCATCACACCCACAGAATCAGAATATGCTTCAAATGGCACAAAGCAGCATTTTGAACCTCTGGCAGCAGTAAAGAATACTCACACATGCCATTGGGAGCTCCAGGGTGTCGAGGGGCCATCGCCTGGGCATTTCCTCCACCAGGCATCATCCGGTTGGGCACGGACTGGCCTGAAGGAGGAGGCAGGGCTAAAATATAACGAGAGAACTTCAGATGTTAAAGCGTAGGAACAGACAATGAGTAACATATCAGAAAGAAAGAGCGGAGAGACACTGGATGCATCTTACTGCGTGAAAACCTGTGGTTTTGTTTTGTCGTTTCTTAGACGCCGTTTGCTTTTTGGTTTGAGTGTGTTTCTGTGGTCAGACCTGAATGCTGCACTGTGTATCCCGGCTGCCCCTGCTGCTCCCTCTGCTGGCGAACCTTCATCTCTGCCTGTTTCAGCTGCTCCGTGTGGAACGTCTGTCTCTCTGACAGGAGCTGCTGCCGCTGCTGCTCCAGCTGCATGATGCACACACATACACACACAGACTTAATGACAGTATCAATGACACCGGCTGGTTTCTAGACATGTTACTGTTGCTTCTGGATAGAAACTAAATAACAAACAAATGTCAAAAACTAGCCAATATGGCTTTTTGACATTTTACGTTTGAGGAATTTAATTTACATACTACCGATATGATGAAGAGGAAGAGAGTTTCATCGTTCTGGGTTTGGGCTATGGCAGATATTATATACTCACAGCCTCCTTCTCACGGTCCATGATGGTCTCCAGCTCCTCAAAGTGCCTCAGCTTGATCTCCAGCTTCTTCATCTGGGTCTCCACCAGCAGAGCCACCAGGGACTTGATCTTCCTCTCTTCTACTGCTGCCAAGTGCTACAAATACATCAGGCAAGGATGGAGGAAGTTAGAGGAGGACAAAGTTAGAAGAATAGAGACATGATAAATGAGTAAGGAATTGGGTGGTAAGTGCACAAGACAGTTAAGAAGGAGGGAAATGAAAAAGGTTGTGGAGGTAAAGATAAAAGGAGGAAAACATTGAGGAAGAAGAGAAAAGATAATAGGTGAGTGGAGGGTATAATAAATTGGGTGTGACAGAGCGTGGCAAGGCGGCAGAGAGAAAATGAATTAAGAGACTGAAAGGAAGAAAACTACCAAATCAATCATCGGTAACTAGGGGTGGGACGACAATTGATCTGTCTTGACAGAAAAACATTTAAAGTTCTCACACTGCCAGGCGTTTATATTATTGCTAGAACTATCTTTATCACACAGCAGAGACTTACATTGAGGCCTTACATACAACTGATTGACACCACTCTTATATCTGTCCGGTACATGTAAGTACGTATAAGGCTACATCTAGCAGCCGGTTAGCTTAACTTAGCACAATAACTGGAAACGGGGAAACAGCTAGCCTAGCTCTGTCCAAAGGTAACAAAATTCACTTAATTAATTCATCATATCTCATTTGTTTAATTCATACAAAAACTGAAGTGTAAAAATTACAAGTTGCTTTACGGGGGGTTATGTGCTGGAGCATTTCTTTGCCAGGTGCGGTGACTTCCTGGCTCACTAGCTACTTCCCTCCGTTTCCAATCTTCAAGCTAAGCTAATCTAATGGGTCGCTGGCTGTAGTTGCAAACACCCAAACAGTCAGAAGAAAGTAAATCTAGCCAGAATTTAAAAGAAATTCCAGCTTAATGACAGTCATGTATAAACATGACAGAGGTTTACATCTTCTCATCTAACTCTCAGCAAGAAAGCCCAAAATGATGAACTATTCCTATGGGGGTTGCCATTTTTGTTGATGGACATGGACATTTAATTTTAAAAATTCCACTCAGTATTTTGTTGAAAGTACCAGCCGTATTGGGGCTCATATAGCTTTGTGTAGAGACTGGGTAAGACTTAAAAGTGATCTCCAAGATGGTGCCTGTCTTGGTTGCTAGGAGACCTGTGACACAACTGAAAAAAGCCTCTTCTATTTAAAATGACAACCATGTCTTCACCTTACAGTCCCGTGATTGGTCCGCTTTGAAGTAGAAGGGTGGGCTTTACCTTCGCCTTTGTGGCAGCTGAGGCCAGAGCAGCTGCTGCTGCCGTGGCAACACTGCCCTCCACCAGATCCTGCTCCATCACTCTCCCCTCATCCCCATCTCCCTCCCGCCGCTCTACGCTCTCGTCGTCATCTCCCCTTCCTGGATCAGAGAGAGAATTTCTTTAATGTAGACAGACATGCACATTTACACACGTACAGTAAATGCATATAAACACATATACTGTACGTATTTACACACCGTCTCTCTCGTCTGCAAGTATATTTTCAGCATTTTCTCTTTTGACTCGTTCTCCCTCCACCTTGGCCCCACTGGGTTCCACCTTGAGCCCATCCGGCCTTAAAGGAACCTGAAACAGATCCAAATGTGCACACACACACACTCAAGGTAAGCCACAAAAATCACCAGCAGATAGAGCAGATAAAACTCTCTCTGAGCTCTTATTGCCGTTTCACCTGATGGGAGATGGAGTTTGTCTCAATTTTTTCTGCATCCATCAATTCTGAAGGACAAAGGAAGAAAAATGCATTGTAGACAGCATAGATAAACCAATTCACATGTGTATGATTATGTGCTTTTATATATATATATATATAAAAAAAACCACACACACACACACACACACATATATACAGCATATATGTTACAGTCTTACCTGTTTTGTCGGGCTGGTTGGAAGTTTCTGAGATCTTATCCACTGAGTCCTCCTGCACTCTGGAAAACTCCTCTGAAGACAAAGATGTAGAATCACTACACACATACTGTACATACAGCATACTATCTCAGAACCAAACCACAACCTACACACAAATTAACACTCCTCTCTCTGTCCTCTCACCCAGTGCCGCCTTAGCTGCTGATGACGCCACCCGTGGGTCCACCACAGATGCCAGGAAGGCCACGGTGCTCATGACGGGGTTTTCGGATTGGCTGAAAGGCACGGGCTGATACGCCAGTGGGCCGAGGGAGGCCGAGGAGTCTTCTAGGTAAGGGTCTTCTATCGGCAGACGGAGGAAGTGGAGGATACACTCGTCCTGCGTTCTGGAGCCCACATGCTCAGATACTTTGTTCCAGTCGTCTCTGTAGACCTCTAAGGCCTGAGAGAGACACGGGAGAGAGACAAAGAGGAAACAGGGAAGGCTGAGAACAAGTTGCAAAACCTCAGGGATTATGTAAAAGATTCTCATAAATCAAACATAAACAATTTCCCTTTTTACGAAGGCCATGAGTCACATGTAAGAGCTATGATAGAAAGCCAAAAACATAAGTGATTATCTTACCTCTAATAGCAAGAGCGTCTCTTGCTCTGTCCATTCCCTTCCTGCACTCGCTCCTTTAGTCTGAGACAGGTGTCATGAGAATCATTTAAAAATAATTCTAATGACAACTTTTTAAACACTTCATTACAGAAATTATTAAAATGAGAAACTAGAGACAAAATAAATATATCAACGAATGTAAAATTAGGTAAGTGTGCGAAACAAGATTAAAACTATTGGGGGTTTAAAAACAAACGTAATTTTCAGTATGTCTGCATTGTTACTGTGTGAGACCTTAGGGTGTTTCTTGGTGTAGATGTCGCTGCGCAGACCGAAGTTCTGGCAGTCTGAAGGTTTCTCTCTGCTCTTTTCTGGGAAATACAACATGTGCTGTGAGGCTGACACCTGCAAGAGGGAGAGTTTATCAGGACGCATTTCAGATGCTACAAACGTGTGTTTCAAATACATCTGTTGTCATGTGTTCTGTGTGCGTGTGTTTTACCTGCAGGGGTTTGTGTTGTAGGGGGGCCAGCCCGGACGGTGTGTCAGCCAGTACGTTGAAATGAGGGGTGGGTGGGGGTCCCATGGGGAGGGGTCTGCTCTCTGCATCCACCTGGTAGTTAATCAAACCCCACTGCTCCAAAAACGCATGAACCCTGGACACATGGAATATTTATCCTTATAGTTATTCACTTGTGTTTCAGCACCCCAGATGGAAATATGCAAATACACTCACAAATCAGCATGTGTCATGTTGTAATTAAAAATAACACCACATGCCGCACGTTCCCTCCCACCATTAACAGATTTAATTTGTTAACACAATTGTATTTCAGAACACCCACATACTACACCTAATTTAGCAGATGCAGCAGACATTGCATGCTAGCAAACATCCACACACTAAAGTATACCTCATGACAGCACAGACGTCTCCAGTGAGGTTGCGCCTGCAGGATGTTGAACTGAGGTATTCCTGGGGGTTGAGCCGGTATGTGTCGATCATGAAGTTACGGTACGCCAGGTAGCTGCAGTGTACAGGAAGGATCATGTGTTTAGAGACGCCATCTCCATTGTCTGATGAGACTTGAAGAGTTAAGTCTGAATGTCTGCAGTACTCACATTTCTGGTGATTTGGACTTGTTCTTCCCATTGAAGAATTCAGGCAATGAACGTTTCTCTATTGAGTGAATGCTGGAATACATGAATAGAAAAGGTTTTTTGGAAGTTAGGCTATAAAGTTGGGTATGTACTAAAGTAAGCTGTGTAAGATAATAGTCAATGACACAACAAGTGTGTAAGTGCGTGTGTGTATTTATTTACCTGTTGTAATTGAACCAAGACGTGTAGCTTGGTATTATGATATGATGGGTTTGTTCTGTGATGTTGTCCTCTCCTTCTGACAGGCGAGGTATCTCCCCTCTCCCCTCCTCATCTTCCTGGACACACACGTACGCACAGAGTAAATTTAATAACACTGAATCTAAGGCACTTATTGATACACACTTCCCAACCCTCCTGCAAATACAAACACCAGCTGAGAAAAATGATACCATATTTACCCTTCCTGGGAAATCATCCTCCTGTTCATCTGAAAAAGGAAAAGTGAAAACTTAATGTGCATACACACAAACAAAAGACCAACCGTATTTCATCATTTTTAAACAAAAAGGAAGATTTCTCCTTAAACATTAGCCATAGCACGTGTCAACCTACCCAGATCAGCCATGGTCCCTCCTTTGACAGGAGTATTCTCACTGTCTTTCTTCAGGTTGACTACAAGAGAAGAAGACAAATTAAAAATGGTTTAGAGAAGAAATGCTACTTTACGGAATACCTTTATGTGACAATTTCCTAGTCACCGCCTTTTTAGTGTTTTACCAATCTTGGGTAGTATAACCTCCTCCATGTTAGGAACAGGGGTAGGGTCCTCCATGTCTTTGGTCAAGTCCTCTTCTGGCTCTTCTTCCTGTTGCCCACGCCTTCTCCTGTGCACACACACAAAAATCAATGCAGAGATGCACACTGAAATGCCAAACCAAAAGTATACCCTCCTGTTTGGTTAAAACCGTTTCTTACCCCTTCTTTCCTTTCTTCCTGCCTTCAGATGAGGGAGGAGAGGGGGAGCGTCTTCTCTTTTTGGAGGGGGTGGATTTGGAGTCCTGCAACAGAGGGTAGAGGGTGAAAAACTGAGAAACATCACAGATCTATTTTCCACCAGGAAACTGTAAGATCTGTGTATAAATAATTGAGAACACCTTTCCCTTCACAAGCCCTCAAGAGCGCCTAGAGCTTCGAACAAACCTGGTCGTCTCGGAGGTGAATACGCTGGCGGAGAATGATTGGTACGTTCCTCTCATCCACACAGTAGTCTTCCTCGTTCATCCACTCGTTGAAAACATCTGTGTCCAGAACCCAGCCAGCATGGACCTGGAGCACACCCACCCACAAAAAATTTGTATTAATGTGGTGCATGCTGGTGTGTCTCGTGAAAGTGTCCAAGTGAACACACACCAGATCATATCCAAAATGCCAGTAAAATTGACAGTTAAATCTTTATCTGTCAAGTTGCATAATGAATTTTTGAGATGATATCATATAAAAGCCTCCATTGTTTATATAGAGTCTCTAGGCTGTTCCTGTTTTAAAACTTTGTCCCTGCTGACTACCATATTCTCTTTCACTTTGAGCAAACTGAAAAAAAAACAAAAAAGCCACAAAGTTAATTTTCGGACACTATGTTTAACTCAATGTAATCTCACGTTGTGAAGTGTCAAATATTGATGTATAGCTTGATATAGTAAATGTAGCTGAAAACTGTTATATGTAATCAAGTGTATAGAGTGGTATAGCATTGGGGGTTGTTTTTTGTATGTGTGCCGCTCTATTGACCCGCCACGTCTTTTCCGAATGTGGCGGCTCTTCAACCTCTCCTTCAACATCACTTGACGACAGCCAGCTGTCATAACTGTTGAAAAGTGACAAGAGACATAATAGGTAAGCATTCTGTTTGTGTATGAGCATCTGTGTGTGTGTGTGTGTGTGTGCTCATGCATTACCTGTCAGGGTGCATGCCCCAGTGTACCAAGACATGTTTGTCTTTCCGCATGACAGGACGCATCCATTCATCTGAAAATAGATGTGTATGAAAAAATGTATCAAGTTGAAAAAGAACCAGGCATTTAAAAAGAAACAAATACACATACATGCACAAACTTTAACTGACCTTCGTCTGTAGAAGCCGGTGAGGGGTATATGTGGTGACTGGCGATCGTTCGGTCCTCAGTGAGTGTACCCTGTGGAAGGACAAACCGTGACCCAGTGGCACTGAAATATAACTGAATTATCAGGGCTGCACTGGGTTTAATATTCTCACTACTTTTTAAATCAGCCAGACCTGTCTCAATATACAACATATACAAACATTCTCTTTCAGCAGTCCGTCTAACCCTCTGTCTGCTCATCTTTAACTCTCTTCTGCAGCACTTTACCTGGTGTTTGGTGATAATATCGGCAAGTCTGCTAGCCAGTTCCTGATCCAGCGCAGGGTCTAGATATAGCACAGGCAGTGACATACAGTTGTTCTGTTAACACACAAAACACAAGGAGAAGTTAATCAGTGGTGTGTCCTTGGTGGGCTGATGTGTGTGTATTTATGGGTGTGACTCTGTCACCTGGATCAGCGCCCTTTCAATAGTACCAAACATCTCAACATTCCTTTCAGTTCTGGATGGATTCTGCAAGTCAAGCCTCCGCCTGAAAAAGGAGGGACAGGAAAAGAGATGATGAGAAAGGATACTGCCATGAAAAGACAAAAGGCATAGAGAGGCCTGCAACTCACCAGCCTTGCTCAGCCTTGAACTTGTAGGCAGTGCCAAGAATGTGGCAAAGTCCACCCCCTGGTCGCAGGTCCAGGAAGCACTGTGCCTGCAGAGAAATGGTAAAATCAACAGTCTGTTTTGTGGTTTGTTTTGGTTTGCACGTTTTAATCCCATCTTGTCAGATTTTCTGTCACCGTACTCTTTCCCCTTTCTAAGGAGGACCACAATTCAAAGAAGCTTTGAGATTTATTGTGATTATCCTCTGTTATTCTAATTATATGTCAGGACTGGGTGATTGCAGTATTGTATTTATGTCATTGTCAAACAAATGTACCAGTATATTTCTTTATATCTTGTCATTCCATTATATAGGGATCTCACAAAAAGAATCAATATAAATCACAACATTTTGGGATTTTGGAGAGTGCCAACAACCAAAGGATGAGGTAATGTAAATTCAGAATACGCGGCAATTCTAAAAGAAAGACAGTGAGAGAGACTCACAGGCAGTTTGGTGAGAGCAGGACTGGAAGCTTGTCTGCCAAAGGCATCCTCTTGGAATTGGAGAAGCTGCAGGGTCACTGCAGCCAGAGCCTGACACGATGGAGCGTCCACCAGCACATACTGACAGACACACATTGGGATGTGATTAATTCGAGGATAATGTTTCATTATCATAATTTAATGCACCCTACTGCATTTTATCGAGAGTCTCACCAACTTAGCTGTTGTATTTGGTCTAGGATTTTGCTATATTTGCACTGCATCTTCTTTATTTTATTGTTAAATTAAATAGATGCTGCACTACTTAATTTTATCACAAATATTTTGCTAGTCAGTGTAAACGTAACATTATCCAGCATGAGACGTTTGTTTACAGTCTGAGCCACTGAATTGCTAGCAGGGGGGCGGCTAGCTTGTTAGCTAGCTTCCTAACCAGCTAACTACCTTTTTGTAGTGCTTCCCGATCCACTGTCGCACCACCTCCAGCTGAGCTAAAGTATCCGGACTCTCCCAGAACCTTGCGGACGGACTGCTGTCTTTTTTCCGGTGTGCGGATGTCCCGGAGCTGTCTTGGCTTGTCCCGGGAATGCCGAGGTTTGTTCCTCCGGACATCTTTGCCATAATAAAACGAGATTAATCTCAAACCGGAGAACAAAACTGGCTAGCGCGCTCGCTAGCTTATGCGTTCTCGCTTTGTATCGCGAGACACAGCGCGATTATCGCAGTTCAGCGTAAGGGTTTTCTATTTTTAATGTTTAACTGTCTTTCATTTTCATGTGTTTTTTTAATTGATTTGAGTGCTTTTTTGATTCAGTGTTATATGTGTAAAATACGCAAAAATGTTATTTTATGTACAACAGAATACACATCTTTGTTACAAACCAGGACTTTTACTTTGAAGTATAACATTACAAGGAAATAACTGTGCAAGACATGTAAACAGAAGAGAAGTGACGGTTAGTAGCAACTCATATTTGAATTCTCTAATTCTGAACTACCTTTTGAATAACTGTTTGAAAATGCATACCTTACAATTTTGGTTCATAACAATACCGTCAAATCACTTGCCTTCAGTTTATATGAATTGTCTTGTTACAGTAATTTCCGTTATGTCATAATTTTCCATTGACGGTCACAATGTCTGTTTGGAAAAACCAAAGCTGACTGTCTGGCACCGAGTTTGTTATGATTTTTTCCGTCGCATTCTATAATTGGGTATCTGCAAAACCACAGACTGCACACACGCTCAGACCAACCAGGCAGTATAAACTACTCCTGTGAGTAACTTGTTCATCTTCGCACTCCATGTTTTCTAGGCGCTGAGATCCTATGGGTGTCCAGGGTTTGACCACCTATGTGGAGGGGAACAGAAACTTCCTCCAAGATGTGAAGTTCAGGGACAGTCGCCTGGTTATTGATGGCTGCAGTCTGTATTTCCGCCTCTACTTTAACCATGGTTTGGACCAGCAGCATGGAGGGGACTATGATGCTTTCGTTTGCCTCCTCACCCACTTCCTCTCTGCGTTGGCAGCCTGTAACATCCAGCCATTTGTGGTACTGGATGGAGGTAAGGATGCTTTCAGTCAGATACAGGGGTCCTAACTCAGCAGTGGGAGTCCCCATTTGGTTAAAAGCTTATCTTCCCTGAAGTCCTACATAGCAGGATGTTTTATAATCTTGTTTTTCTATGTCATAACATATATTTTTAACTGTGAGAATTATATTTAGGGAGATGTGATCATTTTTGCCCTATTAGTGCCCCCCCCTTTCCCTCCACATTAATTTTCATGTAATTTGTTTAATTTTAGTCTGTGCAAATAAACAACACTAACACTCAAACCCATCTTCTTAACATTATGGTTCCAAGTTTGTTTGTTTTTGTTTTTTTAAATAATAGAATACAGTATATATATATATATATTAAAAAATGGATCAGCAAGTTAAATTGAACCTGCAAGTCTAAGTTTGTCTGCAGTTGTAACACCCACAAAAAAGTTATCTTTTTTGTGTGTTATTATAAGGGATTGACCCCAGTGACAAGAAGTTTCCCACTCTGCGGCAGCGTCTGCAGTCCAAGATAAGGGAGGCGGACAGTCTCTCCCACGGCCGCAATGGCTCTGTTCTCCCCATCCTCACAAGAGATGTCTTCATTCAGGTCCTCATCCAGAGAGGAGTCCCACTGGTCCAGTGTCCAGCTGAGGCTGACTGGGAAATTGCATGTTTGGCTCACCAGTGGAACTGCCCAGTTCTGACCAATGACAGTGACTTTTATATATTTGACCTGCCAGGTGTGGGTAGCGACTGGATTTTTTAAAATGTACTTTAAATATCTAAATAGACCTTTGTAATGAATGGTAGTGATAGTATCTCACTCGATTTTGCTGTTGTTTTACATATTATTTATGTGCTTTGTTTTCTTATCTTAGGTGGTTACCTGCCACTCCGTTTTTTCCAGTGGACCAACCTTAACGGTAAAGCCTCTCACCGCTACATCTCGGCTCGGTGCTACACCACTAAAGGGCTGTGTAACTGGTTTGGGGGCATGAACCAGGAGTTGCTACCCTTATGTGCCGTCCTGACCGGTAATGACTATGGCGCTCCAGAAGATGCTGAAACCCTCCTTGATCTGTTAGATGTGAGTGCATTAGGGAGAGGTGGTGGCAGGGGTAAAGGTAGAGCGCCCACTTCCCGCATTGAGGGCCTCCTCCTCTGGCTGTCCTCTTTTTCAAATCCGGCGGAGGCCCTGGAGGAGGTGAGCAGGCTAATGGGGGAGGAAGGCAGAGATGGAGGCAGAGGCAAGAGAAGACAGAAGGGTGGGCTCAGTTCACAGCTGTGGGCACGTATGCAGGAGTACCACATCACTCCTCAAAGCTCTCTGGCTCACTGGTTCTCTGGAGGTAAGGCAGCTCCTGGAGGGCGGTCCTCTGGGCTTGCACAGCTGCCAGAGTGCCTGTCACTGGCTGCAGCGCAGGGACTGTTGGCTCCCTTGGTGGTCGATGCTCTGGTGATGCGCAGGGTCCTGCTCATCCCACAGGTGGAGAACAGCAAGCTAGCCAGCAGCCACTGTATTGCCAGAGCCATACGCCAGGCTGTATATGGGATACTACTGCAGAGAGGTCAAGATGTCCAAGCACGGGATATGAGGGTACAAGAAAACATCAGCCAGGGTACGAGAGGTGGAAGAGGGCGAGGGGGAAGGGGGCGGGGAGGTGGTCAGGTTGGTGGAGGTAGTGGTGTAGGATTTAGCATTGAACACGCAGCTACAGTGCAGGCTCAGGGCTCTAGTGTCCCAGTGTGTGTAGAGGAGTATGACCGTCTGGATCTAAACTTGAAGAAAAACCAAGTAGAGGCCCATCCACCCAGAAACCCCCTACGTTTGGATACACTTGGCCAGGTAAACATGATAACAAAAATGATGTATGCCTCTAATAGCAACAATTTTGGTTCATATCATCTGGGAATTTACAGTTTTGAAAAGAAATTCATGTGATTTGGTTACATTTACCAATGTTCCTTAATTTTATCTAGGCTCCTGTGGCAGTTCGTCTTGGTGTCCTGTTAGAAGTCTTGGGGATGAAGGAGTCTGCCCTGGCTCCTGTTCCTCTCCACCTGAGACTGGCTGTAGCAGTGACAGGCTTTTGGCTGCGAGAGGCCATTCCAACACCCTCACAGCCCCAGATCCAGGCTTTGGTGCTGGGCATGGTTTATGGAGAGCTGTCCTGGAACAACCAGCCTGGAGCTGCCCACTACCAACATGCCGGTTAGTTGTGTTGTTCCAAGGTTACAAATACTAAAGGCAAACAGTGATCTATACTAAATGATCTAAAACCTGTTGCTGCTTTGTATCATCCTAGACCCACAGCTAAACTGGGCTGCAGAGCGCAATGTGTGGGCAGGGCTGGATCGACAACGCGTGAGGCCAGGGGAGAGACGGGGCTTGGATGTTGGAGTGGCTCACAGTTTCAGCCAATGGCAGGCCTGCCTCTGGAGTGCACTGTGTCTCAACCAGCTACTGCTACTGCCACTGCCTGAACTCCACCTATCATGGTAAGGTACAGAGACATGAGAGAGGAAGATAATTTTACTTCTATGAGAGCTAGAGCTGCATGACTATTTTTGATTATTGATTAATCTGTCAATTATTTCTTCAATTGTTTAGTCTATAAACTGTCAGAAAGTAGTGAAAAACCAAAGGTGACCTCATCTAATTGCTTATTTTCTCCGACCAACAGTCCATTAGACTGTTCAGACATTCAGTATACTATCAGATAAAACAGAGAAAGGTTGCAAATATTCACATTTTAGAATCTGGAACTGACAAATATTGGCATTTCTGCTTTGAACGACACCATGACTCAAATCTTGACTACACTTAAAGGGTCTTTCACCCAAATGACAAGAAACTTTTCTCACCTAGTGGGATTGGGTCATGCAGGTAGTTTGTTTTATTTGCAGACGTTTTAAGATAACCGTCTTTTGAGATTTCTGCTGCCACCCCAATACAATTCCCACATTGATGGAATTTTGTTGCTCAAAACATTTAAATTACACTAGAGTAACTGGGATATTGTTTCTAAAATTTTAAAATATCTGCAGATACCATCTTGGGTAAGTGGGGGAAAAAAACCCAAAAGACTTTTTTTGTAATTTGGCTGCCTCCCTCTCCCTGTGTGTCTCAGGTTGTTCAGCGGTACCTTGGTGCACGGCCTCATCAGGTATCTGAAAGGGGGCCGAGCTGCTGAGTCCCTCCTAGCCGGGGGTTCCTTGTCCGGACAACTCTACTTCTCCCTGCTGGATGCCGTGAGGAAATGCAGCTCCAAAACCCATCCCTCCTCTTCCGCAGCAGGGAGGAGGAAGAGAGGCAGAGGCTGGGGAAGAAGAGGGGGAGGTGGGAGAGGAGCAAGGGGAGGGGGGAGAGGGACTGGGGAGTTAAACAACAGGTTTGCTTTCCTGATGAGTGAGGAAGAGTCTGATGATGACTGATGAGGAGGCAGAGAAAAATGAACAGATCGATCATAGAGCTTGCTAGGGGCCAAATGAGGGAGGACATTCCAGTGTTTTATTAACACACTTGGGGAATGCTACAAATTGTCATCGTGAGGAACTACACATCTTAATGTTTATCACTGAGCGTCTGCCTTTATAATTGTATTACAGTAATTTAACCTTCCTCAGTATTATTTACCAGCCGTCTCAAATCAAGTGATGTCAAGACATCAGAGATCAGCTTTCCCAAAGCCCATGCTTGCCATATTTTAACACATTTATGAGAGCTTTTATTAAAGTAATGTCACTGTAATTAATTCAACAGTTTTAAACCTGATAGCTTTATTCAGTTACATCAACACAAGATTTAAACAGTGAATGTAGACATGTCTTATTTTATTATCTCTTTTGAACAGCGAGTTGTATAGCCGCTAATGTCATCTTAATGACCAACTTATGAAATCTTATGTAATTTTAATATTTGCCTTAATGAATCTGGTGCTCTTTCTATATTAAACAATTTAAATCAAATTCATCGACACCTTTTTTAAATCATCACATTCAGCTAGTTTTTACTTATAACCACATATGGCTGAGTAAAATGTTTACTCATTCTCTATAAAGTCAGCTTTAAGTTACAGAGCGTTACCAAAGCACTCTTATTAAATATATATATATACACACACACACACACACAACACAACCAAGATTCAACTATTCAGAAATGCAGTCTATCTACAGCACGTCATTCACAAGCTACAAAAACAACATTACAAAGTTAAAAAGGACAAGGACAAAGAAATCAAATTAAAAAAAATATATTATGTATTCATCAGTCTTTTCTTTTTGGTTTCTGGTTTCTAAACCAGTGAGTATCCAACCTAACAACCCTCTCTCATTAAAAGTCTCCTTGTCCCCTTACACATACATTTGTGGATAGTGTCCCACTGGCACTTAAACATTAAGACCTACAATTCTGGCAAAGCTAAAAGAAGAAAAAAAAAGAGGAATGTGGCTACTGGACATAGTTAAAGAACATAACCAGTTTGCTGCCTAAATACACACATGAATATTCACATTAGTATGAGCTGTCAGGGCATGACAAGCCAGGCCTTGCCTTATGTAAATCAGCTCCCCAGTCGACTGTAGCTGTAGCTGTAGCTGTCACAACTTCATGTACACTGAATCTTCCTCTTGTCTTATGAGGAGGATGAGGTGGGGGCAGCTGAAGAGGCAGTGGTTGCAGCGTGTGACTGAGAGTCAATGAGGTCCATGTCTTCGTCTTCGTTGACTCCACATGTGTCGACCACGCAGATCAGGCAGCTGGTGACGGGAAACGCTCGCACCTTGCTGCAAGTCACCCACCTGAACACACAGAAGAAAACTGATTTAGAGACAGCGTGGAACAGGAACAAAGATCAAAACTTTTAGTAAATAGATTCAGAGTTTTTTCACACGTTTTTTTTGTTGGATTCCCAGTGTGTCTATTATTGGCATATATATATATATATATATGCACCAATTATATCTAATAGTAATGAATACCTGGCTAAAATAACAACCCAAAACAATTATTGATTTAGTGAATCAGAAACAGCAGGATCAAAATCATTTGTATTGACCAAACAAACAGGCCAGATATCAAGGCAGTGGTTATGTTTTTTTAAGGAACTTTAAAGTTTTCACACCACTGCCCACATATCGGTGACAAAGTCATTAGCAATGTCCATTTATTATTTTGTTTTATTTGAGTGATTTAGTTAATACACCAACCTGTCAGTATCAGTGTGGTACTCCAGGACGTGTCCGAGCCGCCCCACACCTTGGAACCCTGCCAGCACATAGATGACATCACCAACCGCTGCACACTTCACCGTTACACCTCGCCACGGCATCGCTGAAGCAGCGCGCCACTCGTTACTGGCAATGTCATAGTACTCCACCGAGTCCAGTCCACCTAGGGGAAAAAAAGCCCCCCCCCCCACACGCAGTATCATACAGAGGCAGCTGGTACTACCATATGCTACAGCTACTATGTTCAATTGTATTACTACAGTACTATTCATTCTTCATCACTGTAGTTATTATAGTAATATCCATTTTATTGTACCCAGTGGCCCCTGCCCTCCAACAGCATAGATCCTGTTGTTGACCACCACCAGCCCGTGGTTCTTCCTGGCCTCTCTCATCCCACACAACTCCCTCCATCTGAGCACAGAAAGATGGAGAGTGTAACAGAGAACACAGACAACTGTAGCAGTGCAACACAACATTATGTAATGTGCCACTTTTGTGTGTATGTGCATATGATTATTGCCAGGTAAAAACTTTGAAACTCCAGTTTTGACCTTTATGTTGATAAAAATCTCCCTGCTCCTTTGTGGAGAAATGTCCATGACCTCTTGGTCTGATAAAAGCCTTTTTTGAGACGTTTTGGGGATACACGGTTTTCACCAAAAAACACTGATATGAATATACAGAGTGGTAAATAATAAGGAAAATTCCTCACATTGTCTTTGCATTTCCTACCGTTATCAGCCAGTTGTTATCAATAAGGCAACAGTCTTTCCCCTCATATTCCTTTTAATTATTACATCCATAAACACTGTAAACAAGCCAGTGGCAAAAAAAGTCCCATATCATCCTTTGGGTTGCAGTTCGGAGTTCTGAGATGTTTGTGTGACTCACTGTTGAGTGTTGGGGTCGTAAACCTCACAGTTGTTGAGGACCCTGCCGGACACATTGTTGCCCACCGTTCCTCCACAGACATAGATGAGCCCGTTAGCCTCCACTGAGCCATGGCTGCAGCGGGCCAGCAGCATGCTGGTTTTCATCTGCCACGACTCTGTTCTTGTGTCGTAGCATTCGAAAAGGTCGAGGGCAGAGCTGCCTGCAGACACACGTATGGTACATAACACCATGATTAAAAGCTTTCAAAAGTGGGTGGTGAAGGATTAAGGATCATTTTCCCTAAGACTTGTAAATCATAATGGAGGTATAAACTACACCAAACTTAATTTAACCACCCCACTCAGTAGATACACAAACCTCCCCAATCACAGGTCCCAAGTTCACCCCTCCCACCCCCCTGTGCTCACCCACTTCCGACCCCCCGGATGTGTAAATCTTGCCCTGGGCGGCGCAGGCAGCCAGGCTGTCGCGAGGTGTAGGCGGACCCAGCTTGGAGTACCAGCTGTCCTTCAGGACATTGTAGCAGTCCATGCGCTTGATGGGGAAGAGCTGTGAGCCACCCAGGATGTAGACCACATTGTCCCAGAAAATGGCAGTGGCATCCCTGCGCTTTTCAAAGGGGCAGCGGATGTCTGTCCAGGTAGAGTCCTGCATGGAAAGCCGACGCTTAAACACTGGCAAATATGATACTATAGTGTTTATTTACATACATTACATAAATTTTTTCAACTGAAAGCCAATATTGGAGTTCTGAAATTTCAATTAAACTTTAAAAACTGGGGGTAAAATCTGTTTGCATGTGGAGCCTGGTACCTTGGGGTTGAAGTAGCGGCAGGATTGAGGCTGGGAGCCTCCAAACAGAGCGATGCGGTAGTCGTGCTTCTTGCGTCGCGGTCGGCTGCTCTCTCCCAGATCCTCCCGATCCTCCAGGGACAGCAGGTGGTAGCGCATCCCACCTGTGACAAAAGCACAGGCTGTTTCATGTTTTGTTTTGTGCGTGTGTGTGTGCTCATGTCAACCCAGCAGATCTTAGCACTAATGCAGTTTTAACGTCAACTTGCTCTCATGAATCTGAATGATATAAAATATGAGATAATGCAGGTAAAATTTATATAAATAAAGACATTGCCTAAACCTTGAATTTTACCCTTAATAATAATAATGAATATTTAACCTTTTACTACTATACTAGAGTATGATGCAGATAGTTTAGCTAAAATCCAGAGTAATGTAACATTTTCCTACACATAGCAGACAATGTCACCCATTTCCTCATTACATCAATGTTTTTGTGTCCCTTCACATTGAATACACTCATTGTGGTTTGTGGGTTTGTGTGTATGTGTTACTCACTGATAACCATCTTGAGGCACTGTGGGTTATCCTGGATGAGGGGCTCAGCCTGCACTGTCTTGGAGAGGAAGGTTTTGGAGACCAGCGGAAAACGAACACACCCCAACACCTCCACCATGTACTGTTGTCTGTTACACACATCGTACTTCAGCCAGCGCACTGCTGCGTCATAAATCTAAACACAAAGGCAACATATGGAAACATACAGGTTATAGGGGGTATTGTTTTTAGCCAAAGCCATCACTTAAGCTTTGTCCTGATGTGATGAAACCCCATTCATTCGGTAAACCAAGTTGTAAAAATAAGTACTCATTATTTGCACATTTTACTTCACGAAAAATTGTTACTGTTACTGTCTTGCTATGTCCCCGAACTTAGGCACCCAAATGAAATTATAGTCGAATAATGTGTGCATGTTGTACCTGGGCCTCAGCACGGACAGTGAGTTTGTCCTGGTGCAGTAGATGTGTGAGCTGTGTAACATCCAGTTGCAGGAACTCATCCAGTTTGTAGACTTCAGTGAAGTGGAGCTGGAAGAAGTCCTCTGCTGCTGACTTTAGCTCGGGACAGTCCATACAGTCTGACAGGGCGGAAATACCTGCAGGGGGACAGGACAAGGATCAGTCCATCTAATGAGTTATGTGATTGGTAGGCCTGACTCAAACACATATGTGGCAAAAGACTCTGGTTGTTTAATAAATTGTATTTATTTGTTCATTTAGCAGCGACAATGGACAGTCATTGAATGTCCCAGAGTTAGCTGGATAGCTAAATTTCATCAGCAGTTTCTGGGCAGGCAAATCCACAAACAAATTATGGCATCAAATGTTATAATTGAGATAAGTCCAATTGATGCAGGTGACTCAATAAATTAAGAATCAAAGGGCTCAATTGTGGGATAAAAGCAAGTGAGTTAAGACTTAACCTTGACTGTATTTCTGTTCTTACCAAGGCAGTTTGTTGCATCAATTTGTCCTTTGAGGAACTCCACACACATCTTCTTCACAGGCTCAATCTGGTACTGGTTGGCTGCATCCAGCAACGACTGGACGTTACTGCTGTTCACCGAGATCCTGGCATGCACACATGCACATACACTTTAACACTAAAGAGGTGTTTCTGATGACATTATGTGGAACTAACATTTAGAAGATCTTCTGTAAAGTTTAGCAGCTTTTCCAAGCAATTATGATTTGCATCAGCAGGCCACAGTATTAGATGTACATTTTAAGTTGCACTGCATGATTTATGCTCCACTTTTAGCCACGATTCTTACCGAGCAGTGTAGATAAATTCAATCAACAGCTCAATGATCTCAGGCTCAGCACTCCTGAGCTCCACCTCATGGGACATCGACTCCATCATTCTGGCTGGAGGTGAGGAAAAAGAGAGGTAGACTTCAAAGAAAATAGAAACATACCAACAATACCTGGCAGAATGAAATGTTTTTCCTGCTATGCTTGGCAACAGGGAGTACTGCATAATTAATCATGCATAATCCTATACATCTTGATTTTGGTTTATATTAAGTTAATAATCTTGGTATATTTGCCATAATCATTGTTTTTTGTATAATTGTATTTGTGTCTAGTCTAAAATGGTCAAGACTGATAATCAAGACTTATAATAATTACTAATGATCACAATATATAAATACAGGACTGGGATTTTACCTGTAGTCCTAAATGATAGTTAACTTGGTCTCCCTTTGCTTCTTATTCAACTTTCACTGCTAAAACAGTACAGATTTTGATACTTTACAATAACAGGTGCTTATTTATAGACATGACCTCCCAAAATATAATGTTCTATCTATCCAGCAATGTCCAAAATATCAAGCGTGTCTGTCCTGTCCATGATTATGTGTTTTTATGTCCGCACTTACTGGTGAACATGAGGCTGAAGAAGTGGCTGGCAGCAGCCAACACTACTCTGTGGGCCGGAAAGTGTTTACCCTGAACCACCAGGGTCACATCACAGAGAGTACCCTGAAGGAATCAAACAAACAAACAAAACACACACACACACACACACACACACACACACACACACACACACACACACACAGTTAGAAAGTATCAGGACAGGAAGGGACACACATATACAGTAAATGCCTCTTGCCAAGCCCCGTTACAGACATAAACTCTCGTGCTGTTTTGTATTTTCTCTGCACACACACCTGTTTCCTCAGGTTGTTCATGACTCCCATGATGCTGGACAGCTGTCTGTACTCCTCCTTGGTGGCACACTTCCTCTCGCTCTTCTTCTTGGAGCTTGACGCCTTCTCCGGAGAGGCCACCCCCGTCATGTCAGCCTGATTAATGTAATCTGTTCAGTGAAATTAAGTTACACCACTTCCAGCACCACTGCCAGCAGTGTGCGGCTGCAGTCTCTTTGTTGTCGCTCAGCAACTGACAGTCTGCTTGCTAGCAGCAGCCAGCAGCTTGTTGAGATTTTATGGAATAAAAAGCCGCCAGTTTGACGGCAGCTTCTCCTTGAAAACTCGTAGACAGAAACTCATAAAGATGAACTTGCTGTCAAGTGTTGAAACAGTAATAAAACAGGTTAGCGTTGTGTGTTTTGTAAGCTAGAACTATTAGCTGGGGTTATGGTCTTCTTCTTCTTCTTCTTCTTCTTCTTCTTCTTCTTCTTCGGGTTTATTGGCGGGTCGCAAACCAGCTTTAGGTGCATACCGCCACCTACTGTATCGGAGTATGTAGATTCACGGTACTAATTCAAATGCATACTGATTGGTCTAATACAAATAAATAAATAAATAAATAAAATAATAATACTAATAATAATTATACCCTACTTCCTAAACCTGCCTGTATTATATAACCTATCAAACCTGGGGTTATGGGTTTCCTCTTCTTCTACGGTTTTTACTCTAGTTGGACATACTCGTGTTCGCCCTCTACCGACAGACATGAAAAATTACATATTAACCTGAAGGATCGCGAAACTGTTTTATCCTTTAACACAGTTTGTACATCTCAAGAATACGTTTTGGTATTCAGACCAAAACACTTTAGCAGTTTGTATCATTTGGAGGAGCAGATTTCAGATTTAATTATGTCAATAGCCAAGGAACTGTCCCAGCTAATGGCAACAGCTGAGTTTTGTTTACCTTGCTGCAGCTCACCTGTAGGTGCATCTGTCTGTCACGTTCATATCTGTACAGTAATCCAGTAAACATAACCAGGAAGAAAGGGTTTTCAGGAGTCGCATGACGTTGACGTCATGCGGAATGCGGACTACATATGCATTGTCAGAAATAATTGACCTGAAAACAAATTGAGATACACCAGAGCCGCAGAAAATGCTCCGTTTGCTCTGCTGTGGCTGCTTCTCAAGTGAAAACTCCGGCAACGAGGTATGTGTTCACGCTACTGAGTTTTGTGTAAATGTTAATGAGATTATGAAGTGGCTTCATTCAAGTTCAGAAACTTGATCACTGTTTTGCTTCACTGAGATTAATTACGGGATTAACCCATTACTACTAGCCTAATTTAATGTAAAAACGGTGAGGACTACACCCATGATAAAGCTTTAATGTATTTGAATCATAGCCCACTATACAGTTGTTACAGAAAAAATTCTCTGTAACAATATGTCCATGGTGTCTCAGAAGACAAAAAAAATTAACTAACTAAATCACTATAATTGTTTTGTCACAAATACAAAGTTCAGTGATGCAACAGAACCTTGAAGTATAATAAGGTCTCCATAAAGGCAGTACAAACCACATGAAATATTTTTTGTTTGAGATGTGAAACATGAACACTATGTCGGTGCACTGAGTTTATGACAAAGTATTTACGTGCATCCAGGTGAACACAAGCCTTATTAGTGCTTTATGTTTTTTTCTGAAAAGTGCCGGTAAAATAAAAAATTCTATGTAAAGAAAGCAACTCTGCTATTTCAGAGGCAACCTCTCCTGTACCCCGAACCATCTGACCTGAATAGAGCTGGATCAGCCAGGCAGACCCGGCCAGCTCACAGTGGTACATCATCTCTCTAAATGTTTATGTGTCCGTCTCTCAAACCTGTACACTTCCAATGCATAAAATGATGGATGAATTTGATCTACATGTGTTTGTTTTTTGTGTGTCTCTGTGTGTGCGCCTGTTGTGTGATTCTCTTTTTTTCCCCCAGATGCACTGACTGTGAAGCGGATTGGCAGGCTGGCAATGAGGCGAGTGTGTGTGCCAGAGTTGGACCAGAGGTTTTCTGACATGGCAGAGACCTTCAACGAACAGCAGGTGCGCTATGAGGCCATGGTCCGACATATCAGCAACCTGCGACAGAGCTACGGCTGTAACCACAGTGATACCCAGGCTATAGCCGATTGTGTGGGGATGATCAGAGAGGAGCATGGTAAGTGACACACTCAGAGCTCCCTGCCAACTACAGGCAATGTGATGACAGGTTTCCTTGCCTCAATTTTCTGATTCTTTTGTTTCTCTGTTTCAATCTCCATCTCTCTCCACTTCCAGAGGCCAAATACAGGGTCTCCCTTAAGTTGAAGGGCTATGACTTCTCCCTCAATGTAGTTCCTGTGGGGTCAGAGGGCAAAAGTGAGGAGGAACCACTGCCTCCACATCTGCGATTGGCTCAGGATGAACTGAAGGGCATTTCTGAGAGCGCCAAGGCCACCATTTCAAAGGGTACCACACTGCAAGAGTTGATCGGTTGGCTGCTTCGCAGCAAGGATCAAATGACTGAGCAAGTGAAGGGGGCTGCAGCAACGTACCAGGAGCAAGGAAGACTGAATGAGAACCTGGAGGAGAACATGAAGGAAGTGAGGAGGGCAAAGGAGTTGTCGCTGGGATACAGACAACGAGCCGGGGAAGTCCTCACTGAGGCTGCAGAGATAGCAGGGGCTTATCTGTAGTTCATGCACATTTTAATTATTTGAATCCACCAACTGCAATACGAGTATACAGGATTCAAATATGTACAGAAGTTATATGCACTCTTTGGCAATTATGGGTAGAAAAAAACACTAAAACTTGCCAATAGCAACCTACTAACAGTCAGTTTATGAACATGCACAGGGCTGCCAGATATCAGTATCAGTAATCTGCATTCATATCCTAGCATTTGCAACAACTTCAGGAGTGTTAGAAATGTTAAAAAACAAACAGATAATGAGACATGCACACACAGAACACCAACGTGTATTTAAATGTAGGCCTACTAAGTATACACTCTGCTTTGCAGGCCATTGAAGCCTTTTGTGTCACGTTTGCTACAAGAACTTGCAATCGTATCTGGCTTCTAAAGCAGGGACTCAATCTAACACTTAAAAAATATTGTCTGTGTAAAGACTGACAGTATTTTCCATGATGGGTGTAAGTTTACCAGCTACCATTAGGGGGCATTGCAGACTCACTTTACTATTCTAACAGTTGCTCTTCAATTCATATTCCTCAGATTTTGTTTCCTATAGCAGCAATGGGAATTGGACCGGAGGATTGTTGTGATTGTGCATGTAGTGTTTTGTTATTGTAACATTCGGAGGGAGATTTGTTATGCACAAAAACACATGCATTTATTAACTGATTAAAAATTGCAGCTTTCCATCTGCTATTAATGTGAAAGCAAACAAACACATGGTCATATGCCATCTTGATAATTAATTTTGGAAAATCCATTGTTCCAGAGGTCATTGTCAAGTGGTCATGCATTATTTATCCGAGGGAGACCGTTTTAGAGTACCGCTTTCGCCCTATACTTTACAGCTTAATTTGGCATGAAGTGTGCAGGATGTGGTGGGTAAAAACCTGAGAACGAGCTGTTAATCTCTAAATGAAAAAGTTTGTGAAATAAAACAAGTAAACTGATAAAAATCTGATTAAAAAAATTATTACATATGTTTAATACAGGCAACCTATATTAATTATGTCCTTCATTGCGATGATTAGATCCCGTGTTAGTGCGACAAAATGCTTAAAAAATTGTAACTGATTATGTTCATAATTAAAAATCTATATTTAAATTAAACGAATCAAAGGCAATTACTGACTGAACATCATTCAACTGCATTTTATATGCGGCAGTATAATCGATTATTCTTAAAATGCAATAATATGCCAACTGTCAATAAATAACTTATTTATGTGATTAATTAAAAGCATCTTTGGAAGATCACTCTGCAGTCAAAAAGCAGTGACTGACAGCGACAACCTACAATGATCGTGGAAATTATTAAGTGGATCCTAGTGTCTAATTTGATTGGATACTGCATTTGGGAGTGCGGCAGTTTGATTATATACTACTCACTCATTGGCTCAGACTCCTGTCACTCCTTGGAGACCGAGTCCCCTTCTCTAAGGTAGTCTGAGTGGAGAAAGTAATGAAGATGGAAGGAGCTGTTGTAGATGAATTATTGAGGACATTTATGGAGTAGCGAAGTGATAGCCGTTTGCTCGTCTTGTTGGAACGATAGAGGACAGCGATACCAGGAAATTGACAGATAGCATGCCAGTAAGTAAACAGTAACTTCCCCAGTTTACTTGGTGTCGCGCCTTAGCCGAGGTAGCTAACTATCAAGCTAATGTGTAAGCAACCGTGGTGACAGCTCGAAGTCATTCAGCAAGCCGAGATAGCGAGTGTGTGACAGCGGAGGAATAATTTACAGTCTCTGGCTGATAGTGGTTAACAAATACACTGAAGTATATGGCTGGGAAAGCTAATGTTTGCCATTGAGCTACCAGTGCCTTGCGACAGAAGTGCACGTTGTTTAAACGCAAGATGTGTGACCAGTTGTCATTCTGCCAAACTAGCCGGTTAGCAGTGCCTAGGGTCAGGTACAGTTACTAGTTAAATTAGCTGGATAACATGAAATAAAACAGCAGTCAAGACGGGAAGGCTTCCCAACATTGCAACCATTTTGCTACTGTAGTAGATTAAGTCACAAGTGTCACAGAGACAGACTTTGTACCTGACTTGATCCTGTTTTGTAACAGCTGTGGGTGTGTGCGGTCTGTCAGGACCTTGTTAAGATTCCTCAGGTGATTTCTCTGCTTGTGTGTGTGTGTGTGTGTGTTTGGCAGGGGAAGAGACCACACTGCAGACTGGTATGGTAGTTAATGCGTTGTTAGGATTTTTCTCATAGCTGTCATGTGATGCAGCTTTCCTCCATATCACTCAGCTAGTTCTGGGGTCTCCTGATTGAGAGGGACTAGTTTGGTTGCAGAGCCCCATGGCAGTCCTGCTGTATGAAATGAACTCCTTCACCACTGCACACGCTGTCAAAAGTTGAAAAATATTTGTTTTACATTCTGTGTCCTTCACAAGGGCTGTGCTTCTGGTGATGTGCCAGTTATTGTTTAAATAAGATTCTGTTTATGGGTCTGTTTGCAGCTTAGTTTATAGGCTGCCCTTTGCTTTCCATACTCCGTGTGTGTGTGTGTGT
>LKNJ01005080.1:0-34744 GCA_002120245.1 Maccullochella peelii | reverse complement strand
CGAAGATGGCTGCAACTCCACCTCCTCGGCCTGTGCCGCGAGGAATGTGAGTATTAATGTGACTGGGGGGGTGGATTCATTTAAACTAACATATTCATCATGACGCAGCCAGGTCTCAGTAAGACAGAATAAATCAATAAGATAATCTGATATTAGATCATTTACTAGTACAGCTTTAGATGACAGAGATCTGATCTTTAAGAGCCCACATTTAATTCTCTTATTTTGTTGCACTGTTGCAGTGGTGGTTTTAAGTTTTTGGTTTTTTTATGTATAACTCCTCGTCTGTTTGCTTTTGATTTAAAGAATTTAAGTAGTCGGGGGGCAGACACCCTCTCTATGGAGTTTAGGCTGGGTAACTGTGGAAGCGCAGAGAAGCGTGTAGGACTGCGACTCTGCCTCCTGGTCTCAACTCTGAGCAGTCACGGCTTTGGGCCACTAATAAAGTCGGCCAGATTTCTAGATATGAGAGCGGCCCCATCCAAAGTTGGATGAATGCCATCTCTCCTAATCAGACCAGGTCTTCTCCAGAANGTCCGCCAATTATCTACAAAGCCCACATCATTACCTGGACACCACCTCGACAACCAGCGGTTGAATGATGACATGCGGCTATACATGTCATCGCTAGTAAGGTTTGGTAAGGGCCCAGAGAAAACTACGAAGTCCGACATTGTCATTGTACGCATCAGTGATGTTCCATTATCTATCTATCTACCTATCCATTATCTATAACCGCTTATCCTTAGAGGGTCGCAGGGTGCTTCATTCCAGCTGACAGTGGGCGAGAGGCGGGGTACACCCAGGACAGGTCGCCAGTCAATCACAGGGCATATCAGGGCCAATTTGAACATATTTTAATGGATGGGTATCAGCTAAAATAAAGCCAATCAAATTCCGAGCCTTTCTTTACTGAACTCTACTATGTTTTGTCCACCTCCACCTGCGAGTGTTGCTTAGCTTAAATTATAATTTGTATGTTCTCTGCATGTTTTTTGTACTGCAACTGGAAGCCTCATGCCATTACAGACTGCAAGTTGAAGCGTCCCATTTCAGACACTTTGACTTGTGTTGGTGCTTGCAGCTGGAAAATAGAACCGAGTCCCATGCTGCTTTTGAAATGAAATCGAAATTCAGTGATGGCTGAACGCTTCGACTTGTGGTTTGTGGTGTGTTTCAGCTGCACATGGGGTCAGTGGTAATTACATATTGGACATTGGGAATTCCCATTACACACAACTGACATCAAACACTGCAGCAATGGGACTATGTACAATGGTGGATTTTCTTCCATCTTTGTAGACAATCTGATAGAACAGAAATCCATATCACCAGTTAGTAACACAAGTTTCTCAGAAAAACAAAAGCACTATCTGATGAAGCCTGTTCATGCTTGACCTTATACGCTTTAATTACACCTTTAACTTTTTGGATTTGGGGAACGAGTGAAAGCCTTTGAAAACTTTGGCTTGAAATCTTCAGTATTTCTCTAAAACATTAAATATTCATGACTCAATAAGCAACCACCAATCAAAGTAAGTACGTTTAAATAGTAACTTAATGCTTAATCCACTTTTTTGAGTAAGTCAATTACATGTATAGTGACTGTATTACAAATGTTGTTAAATCCTGATTGGTGCACAGAAGTACATGACATCACACTTTTCCAGCTCACTTCAAATCGGTGAGAAAAGGATGGACAAAAGCACAAAAACTAAAACACAGTGTGTTCATGTAGGAACCAGTTATTCACAGTAAGCTGATGGATTAAAACTTTGACGTGATCTCCCTCCAGGTACAGGAGCTGGTAGAGGACATAAAGCACTCCCTGGACCTCCGGCTGCACGAGCTGGACTGGATGGATGAAGCCACCAAGGAGGCTGCCAGAGCAAAGGTTCGGAGCCTAACCCAGCTTCTGCATCACAAACACGACTCCCTGCCAGATCCGATTAGTATTTGAAAAGGATTTAATTATTTCTTTGCAATTCCTTTCTTTCCGGGGGTTTGATTGATTGCTTGGTTAGATGGAAGTGTGTGATAGAATACATCAGGGCTTGACATTGAGAAGTGAAGATCGCATAATCCGTTTCTCTCTGTGGTGCTGATTTAGGGTCTGCAGTGCACGATATCCCTTCTAATACTTTTACAATCTGAAGTTATAATCCTTTTAGAGGGCCATGCTGAATATAAAGAGCTTCCCTGTAATCCTATTACATTGGGTTTTGGTTGATTAGTAGATGCATGTGTGTGTGCGTACTTGGATGGTTGTGTGTCTGGGTCCAAAAAACGAGTGTGTATGAGTGGTTATTAGTTTCTGGAAGTGGATGTGGGGTGATGTTGGACCAGTTGTTTCTCGTCCACTTTCTCCTTCCCTCCATCACACCCTCTTCTTCTTCTTTTCTCCCAGCTGAAGCACATGATGGTGATGACAGGATACCCCGACTTCCTGCTCAAACCTGAGCTCATAGATCAAGAATATGGGGTGAGTCATGAGTCTCCTATTTCACTCTGCGCTGTCCAGTCATCCTCACCACACACCAGCACCCACACATCGTACAAACACATGCCATTTCCCAGCATCCCTTTCTCTCTCTGTTTTTCCATCAGACATTACCATGCATCCTGGGTGATTCAGTTGGAGCAAAAATACATCAGGCGCAGGAGTAAATTTACCTGAAACACACTGATGAGACTGTTCAAATAAATAATATACTTTAAATATGTTGATACAACCAGGAGGCATGTGTAAAACCGGGAAGATGGCAGTTCAGTATGCAATCAAGAGTGTGTTGATAGAAAACTAGTGGGGGCAGCTGTATAAACAGATGTATGTAATGCACATCTGGGGACAACTGGGATGAGTTTTTGATTAAATGTGGGCAGAAAGGGTGAAAGTGTAATCCACTTGAAAACTGTCAACCGATCCAGTGCATCATGAAGGTGGTGCTCAAAGTGATAGGTGATTCAAACAATTGCAACCTGCAAATGTGTTGAATGCATTTCCTTCCTCATGAAACGTTTGCAAAAATGATTCTTTTGAATATTTTAAAACCTACATTGTTTACATTCATGTTTTTTAGAAGTTAGCAGTGTTGGACAGTAAAGCATTACTCAGTAACACATTACAGTATTGTGATTACCTTTTTCTGTAACGAGCAGTGTAAGGGAATACAATTTGAAATTCAGTAATATAATCCCAGTAGAACTCTGTTACTTTGACACTTGAGGGTCGGCTTGTTATCTGTCTTACCAGGAGTTAGATGGTGGGTTGATATCTGTTTGGAATGTCTTCAGTAGAGAGACTGCTCCATGTGTGTGAGGTTACATGTTGTTTATTCGTAGCTGGTTTGTTAACGTTAGCCACTGGTAAGCCTACATTAGTGAATCACCTAACATTAATTTTGTTTCGATTTGGAGGGTGTGTGAACCCTGCAGCTTAACTGTGAGGCTGAGCTCTGCATGTTTAATGCACAATTATGTGATGAGTGGGTGTGGAGGATTAAAGGTACATTTGACTGAACTATCGGCTGTCGGCTCATTGCTACCATTCTTATCGCCATCAACTGTCAATCAGCGGGATAATACGGAACAATTGGCATGAATGTGTATCATGTCGCCCACATGCCTGGCATGGCTCAAGTTAACAAAACCAGTTTTCAAACTTTGTAAAAATAAACTACTCTCATGTCTGTTAAATATGATTCTACAGCCATCAGCTGCTTAGCTTAGCACAAAGACTGGAGAGACAAAGGAAAATGGTTACAAATTTCAAAAGTTCACGACTTACCATGTATAACTGTTTTACGGGGGATTGTATGACTATTTTTTGGCTGGGACCAGTAACTTCCTGGAGTCCGGCACATAAAGCGGCACACTTTTACATTTCAGCTTTTGTACAGATATAAACAACAAGATATAACATGTAAATTATTGAGTTTTAGAGGTGCTGGTTGGTGGACTTTGTAGACACTGTTTCCCCCCTGTTTCCTGTCTTTATGCTAAGCTAAGCTAACCAGCTGCTGGCAGTAGCCTCATGTTTAGTGTACAGACATGAGAGTGGTATCAAACTCTCCGCCAGAAAACAAATAAGTGCATTTGCCAAGATGTCAAACTATTGCTTTAATACACACTCATTTCATATCTGTGGTTTTGCAGTTTGATGTGGATGAGAAGACCTATTTCAAGAACATCCTTAACAGCATCAAGTTCAACATCAAGCTGTCAGTCAAGAAGATCCATGAGGAAGTGGACAAGACGACGTGAGTGTCACATCTCCTCACATAACACAGGCTACACTAGCCAGCCATCTCAGCTTACTGGCACACGGTGCAAAGCAATTAAAGAAGGTTAATATATTTGAAATCCAGCCTGAGCTCATGCAGCTGAGGCTCACACCGGATGCTGCAGTTACACCACTGGGAGTGTGTGTCTCTCTAATATGTTTGACATGCCTAACATGTGTCCCTGTGAATCCTTTTTTAGTTTGACATATTTGTCGATGCGCCTTTAAATTAAACCAACATGATACCAAATCGACATACACAGCTGGAGAAAATCCATTTGATTTACTTATCTATAGCAGCCAGGCAGCAGCAGAGTGCTGTGGGACATGTGGTTCATTTTTCTAAAATACAGCCGTGTACGCCTGGATTGAGTGCCTCTCTTCTATGACAACACATTACAGTCACATTAGTATTCCAAGGTGCTCAAAACAACTGTATCATTAGCCCACACTCAACGCCCCGAAGAGTTAAATCACACACTCCCCCTTTATCACCAAAAAGTGAACCTTTCATCACTCACTCTGTCTTGTCCCTGGGAAATAAAGAAACACTCCTCCTCTTCCTCCCTGCGTTTGCCCCCCACCACCCCCCACCCCCATCTCTCCACAGTCCATGCAGAGCCATCAGTCTTTCACTCCTAGAACAAGGGCATCGCACACTCTCAGAGTTAGTCATTTGGGGGATTTTGTGCCAATCGATTGGTCTGGCTTTAAGCGGATTACCATAAAGGGACTGTCCGTGGTTTCATATGCAGAGAGGAACTTTGGCCGTGGGACCACACACACTGAATATTTCTCACCAGGGGGTTTAGAGAGAGGGATAGGCAGAGGTGTTTGGGATTCTGTTCAGGATCGGGGTGTGTTTCGAGTAGGTAGATTGGTGATTTGAGTTTGTGTGTGTGTGAGGGATCCCATCTTTAAAACCCTGTTTGTTTGACACTGCTTTTCTCCTCAGGTGGCTTCTCCCCCCTCAGGCCCTTAATGCCTACTACCTCCCTAACAAGAACCAAATGGGTGAGTGCGTGACTCTTCGTTGTACATACTGATATTTGTGTTCTCTCTCTGTCATCTGTCTCCACACGCACGCACAATCCTTCCCCCATTGCCATTCAGCACCACGACATGGACCGCGCATTGGTTACATGCAATTACACCATGTTGCCGCCTATTCAACATGTCAAACACAGCGACCGCTTAGAAAAAAAGCGTCCACCTCCTCATATCATATTCCTTCTCATCGCTCACTTTCTACTTCCATCTCCACCTCACATACTTAATACCCCCCTGGAGGAAAAACAAGCAGTAACACCTTCCCGAGTTTTAACAAATCTAGCCTTGCTATGTCACCCCTCCCTCCCCTCCTCTCCTCGTCTTCTCCCAGGATCGGCCCGCTGTCTGTGTCTGCCTGCCTGCTGGATTCAATCTCTCACAGAAAAAAATCAATGGTGTGCTTACAAGCTGATGCAAGAGGACAGGAGGAGTCAGACAAACACAGTCATCAGAGCCTCCTGGGTCTTTTTTTTTTTTTTTTTAACCAACACGCATTATTTCTCTCACTTAACTCAACCACTTCAGTTCTCAGCTCTGTATTCATTTTCATGCTCTTTTTTTAATCAGATTAATATTGTCCACTTAGGTTGTATTTCCATCTCTTTGGCTTCTTTTATTTCATGTCCAGAATCAGGTTATGTTTGAAGATAAAGAGACAAGGACAGAGGTTTAATTAAAAGTTGCTCCCTAACAGTGAATTTTTTCTCTTTTCACAAGCAGCTTCATTGATACAGTCAGTTTTTACTTTGATTTAAAGGGGACATATTATGCTCATTTTCAGGTACATACTTCTATTTGGGGGTTCTACTGGAATAGGTTTACATGCCTTAATGTTAAAAAAACACATTATCTCATATTGACGATTGCTGCAGCACCTCTTTTGATCCTCTCTCTGAAACACTCCGTTTTAGCTCCTGTCTCTTTAAGGCCCCCCTCCCTAAAAGCCCAGTCTGCTCTGATTGGTCAGCCCCCTCTTGAGAGCGCAGGCACTGAGCCAGCACCGCCCACCAACTTCGGTTTGCTGTTTTGGGATCACTGTAATGGAGTTTAGCTGCACTTCTACCTTGAATATCTCCACAATAACCCCTTTTACACCAAGAAACTCAATACCGCACAACATCAGCAACCAAGACTGCAGGTTTCCCTGATTGTTGGCTCAGGTAAATACTGCTATTTAACGTCATATCTCTGTCATATAATGTTAGCTTAGTATTTAAATTTAAAAATGACCAAAATCCTCCTTGAAAATCAAGCACTTTATTCATATCCATTGAAATGGAAATATAAATTGTGTATATATAATGCACAAAGTAGCAAAGTGAGGAGAGTGTGGTGGGTCCAGGAACACCTCATCAAACACGAGCTTCATGTCATTCAGATGATCTGTAAAACACAGCAGAGTCACAGTTACTTGTACATTATACTGTCAAGTTTTATCAGGGCTAACGAGCTAATGTCCAACTGCAGATACAGTCTTGAATGAAGGAGAAGCATGTATTTAACAGGGTGTGTGGTGATCACAGTGCCAATGTCAATGTGATTATAGTATGAGAAGAGGAAACCAAAATGACAGAACACTTTTAATCCAATAAAGTGACCAGTGAAGTGACCTGCCCAGTGTAATTGTGTAATTCTTGAATCTAGCTTTTTATAGCATACCTTACCATTTCTAGGTGATCCGACCGTAGTTACTGACATTTAAATCTTTTTCTTCTGTTTTTTTATAAGGATCACTCCCAGTGTTGATGTAGCCTGATAAGTTTAGTGACATTTGGAAAGTTTTTCCAAACTTTTAGTATTTATACTAATTCAAGTAGGCCTGATCATGTGCATTATTTTGATCACTGAAAATACTTTTCCTTACATTGTCATATTCTCAATAATTGCACCTACCATGCGCTTTATGTAGAACACTGTGGAAGGCCTCAGTGGTGATGGCTCAGCTTCTCCACATCACTGAAAGACCCGTGGAGCTGCACAGGAACAGTGGATGTGCCAACCAAGGTCTTTGCAGCACACAGTGTCCTGGACAGCTGTAACAGAATTACATTTTTTCATGAAACCCAAACAATACGACATAAGAACAATACATAGCAATATTACATTAGAAGTACAACTACTAAAGGCTGCAACAGCTCAGTGTTAATCTTTATTCAAAGTAGTCAGAATATATCAGGATGCAAACATTTACCTAGTGAGACTGTTGTTTGTGATGTAAAGTGAGACTACATGACTGCAACAGGAGAGACCGAGGGCTGTTGCTGAGGTGAGGTCTCTGCTCATTCTAGCAGCGACACACTAACATACATACAGTATCTACACACTGCAAAGACTGCCCATGTAAAGTATATTTTCCCCTAACACCGTGTCCTAACAGCAAGCAAGCGTCCGACTATCACGTTGCATTCAGTCAGCGCGCTCTTTCCAGCACCAAACAAGAAGCAGCAAACTGGATAGTTACTTCAGTAACGGCCGAAAAACTCATCAAATACCGTCTCACACACACACACGATAGACAGTGAATTAACTGTTTTATGAGTCGGTGTTTAATTTGGTGTGCATCTGATCCACCAACCAGCACTTATTTTAGTGAGAAATCTTAATTTTGGAAATGGTTCGCTTCCAATTCCTACGGTCTTCTACCACTAAAATGGCGCCGCTAACCAGAGGAGACTGGTAGCAAGTTGAGGCGACAAAATGTAAAGTTTTTATGGAAATACAGTTTCTTTATGGATTATATTGATGCCGAATTGACAATAAGACTGTTGACATATGACGCCCTTTATCTTGTGTTTCTAGAGTTATGTGTTTTTACGGACACGTAAGGAATTGTTAATATGTAGTATTTCTTAAAGGTAGTTTGGTGTAATATTTTCCTCGGACAGCGTCTCATTTTTCTGCCATACCTCGCCTTGCCTATCTATAATCTTGCACCCTCACTTGTACAATAACTTGGCACCCATGCTTGCAGACATATAACAAACTAATAGCGTTAACGTTATTGTGTATCTTGCAGCAAGTAACGGCAAATAAAGTTCTAGAAACTTACATCTAATATTTACCTCAGCTGATAGCGTTAGCTTGTGCTAAACGGCTAAAGAAACACATAGCAACTCTTTTTTAAATACTTACACTTCCCTCTTCTGCAGTTCGGACAGTTGGTATTGATCCCTCTTTTAGGAAAAGTTTCATTGCCAGTCCTGCGTTGTTACTGACCCAAGTTGGAAAAGCAGTCACACACAAAGTGGTTAGCACAGCCGTAGCTTACAGGTTTTTGCCGACTGTAGCTGGGACATTGCCTTCAAAATAAACTTTATCCACTCACCTCTTCTGTCCTCTGAGGCTGGGGGCCGATGTAGCGATTTGTGCTGGTCTGTGCAGCCAACAACAGAGCAGTTGCTGTGTTTACCTCTTTGCTTTGGCATAACGCTAGCAAGTCTGGCACTTGCAAGATAAAAATGGCGCACCCTCGCAAAGTTAGTTCTCAGGCCGTGGTTGGACATACTGAGATGGGGGGCGGTATTATGCAAAGAGTCCACTATCTACGTAAGAGTAGGACCCAAATCTAAAACGGCTTGTTGGTTCACGTGTTTTCTGACATAGGCAGAACACAAAAAAATGACTGGGTGGTCTTGAAAAAGTGAGTTTTTAATGATATGTTCCCTTTAATTGACTCACAGTCAAATGACTGATTTCTCTCACACACTGAGGCTGTACTTAGCCTCAGTGGTGCTCAGCGTGCACATAATGACAATGCTAACATGCTGGTTATTAGCAGATAAAGCTTATAAATAAAGTGCAAATGTTTACATTGTTAACAATCTTAGTTTAGCATGTTAGCATGCTAGCATTTGCTAATTAGCACTAATACAAAGTACATGTGTATAAATATAAAGTATCTGGGTCATTAGTGTTGCAGATAGATCCCCTGACTTTTTCTCAGGGTTATTAGGATTTATTAAAATTCATCCTGACGGGAACACGATTGTACCAAAATGTTTGCAAAACCATCTTGCAGATTGTTATTTCACGGGATAAGTGAAAACTCTGACCTGTTGGTGGCACTAGATGAAAAGTCAGGGGATCACTAAAGTCACAACCACGAATCTGTGCATAATTTTCTATCTAACATCTAGCATTCCATCTAACAGTTGTTGAGTTATTTCAGTTTGGATTTTCTGGTCCAAAGTGATGTCTTAAAAAGGCTTGCTTTGTTCAAACAACAGTCCAATCCCAAAGATGTCTCATTTACAATTATATAAAACAGAGAAAAGCAGCAAATCCTCAAATTTGAGAAGCTGGAATCAGTCAATGTTTGGCATTTTTGCTTGATAACTTAAAATTTTAATCATTTATCAAAATGTAGATAGTAGATGTATATAATTTTCTGTCCATTAACTTAATTCTTTCAGCACTACAGTTTTTTCTATCTTTTAGTATGAGACATATTTTTATCTTTCCACTTCAATTAACTCTTTTTTTAGTTGAAGGTTATGAGACATAAACAACATGCAGCTGACATCCTGTGACTATAAGATAATATACTGTACATGGTAATTTAAAGCTCCACCAGGAAACCTCAAATACTGGCAGCAGCAAGTGGTGACACAAGATCGCTTCTTGAAATGTCTTATGTTTGAAAGAGTACAAGAGATGGTGATGATTCCAATAAACTAAATGCCTTCTTCAGAGTGTATGATGGTGTGGGACCATGAGAGGTCTAGCCATCATTGGTAAATCCAGCTTCCTCTGAATGCTGCTGTTCAGGAGACTGATACGTAGTTTGCTCTTACCGTGTGCTGAAAGAAATACATTTGGGCAAAAGAGACTTTCGGCCACTGTCCTCTATACCAGCTGCACTATGAGATTTGGGATGGGAGTATTGTACATTAACATCCTGGCTAGTGCAGCTTTAAGGCATCAGTGTTTTCCCTCTAAAGGGAAACTCCGGTATATTTAAATCGGGGCCATATTTTTGCAAATTTTGGGGTTGGAATGACTAATACTTACCAAAAGTTTTGGAATTGGCCCAGTAGCTCTCAAACAGTCCGCAACGCAATCCTGTGGGGCACTTGCACACGTGAAAAGTCTGTCCACTAAAAGTGCTTGTTTTTACCACTGACAGGCTCAGACTGTTATTCTAAGTGTCTGACAACGTTATAGAAAGTATCCCTACAGAGACAGGCTGTTTGTTAAAGAGTAAGATCCCTTGGTTTAACCAGAAACAGAAAGTCTTGCTCAAGGAAAAGTTTGTTGCAGGAAGATGAAAGGATCCTACTCTTTAATAAACAGTCTGTCTCTGTAGGGATCCTCTCCAAATGTTGTCAGACACTTTGAATAACAGTCTGAGCCTGTCAGTGGCAAAAACAACCACTTTTAGTGGATGTACTTCTCACGGGCGCAATTGCCCCAAAAGGATTACATTGCAGCCATTGCAGCCCGTTCGCAGATGCCAGTGGAGGCGATCTACTGGACCAATTCCAAAACTTTTGGTAAGTATTAGTCATTTCAACCCCAAAATTTGCACACAAAAAAAGGGGCCAAGGTTTAAAAATACCGGAGATTCCTTTTAAGGACACTGTATCAATGTTTTGACTTTGATAAAAACCCTTTTCCTATTTATACTGAAACCAGAGTGTATGATATTCATACAGTATGAGTTACATCTGGACATTTCCACTTCCGTCATGTTGTTTATTTCTCTTCCAGTCTTTCCTGCCGGCATCCTTCAGCCCACTCTCTACAACCCTGAGTTCCCACAGTAAGTACCCCTCCTCCTGTCCCTGCCTTTCCCTGCAGCCGTCCGTAGGGAGGCAACAACATCACCACGGCCACGACAACACAGGTCATTAAAGGCTACGTTATTCTGGCAAGCCTCTGCTACCCTGAAGTCCCAACACACCTGATTAAACCAATTTAACTACCCACCAAGAGCTCAATTACTGAACAAGGTCCTGCTAATGGAACAGGTGTCATTGAGCGGGTGCATGGAGTCATTTGATGGTGCATGAAAGTAGATAGCCTCCCTGTCTATCTGTTCTATTTATCTCACTTGATGGCTCTCAAATAAGCTCTTTCTGATGAGAAATGCATGCATTAGAGTCACAGCATTATTGGACAAAACTATTCATAACTTTAAATTAGTCATGCATTTAAATCAGAACACAAATGATTTCTTCTTCTGTTGTCCATTTTAGATAGAAGGTACGACAGATATGTGGTATTTCATGGCCAATAATATTTTTTGTAATACAGCTGCTGATAGTCACAAACAGAATTGCCTATCTATCTATCTATCTATCTATCTATCTAAAATACTAGGGGGTGTGGGACTGAAATGTTTCTATACTAGTGCTGAGTGTCAGTACCGATACTGAAGGCCTACCTAACATGAAAGAAAATAATTGCCATAATTATTTGAATCTTAACAGCAACAGAATACCTCATTTTGAAAATTTACAATTTTACACCTTGAATTTAGTGTCTGAATTTGACCAGGTCAATTTGAGCAACTGGATATTTTGACTTGACTAGAATTTTTAGATCTGAATTGAGCAATTTGAATACAGGCTTTGAGTATTGGGTACTTGATTTTTTTGAATTTGTGAACCCCCAAAAAATATGTATACCTGAAATAAAGTTTTTGAAGTTGCGCAGCTTGAAACTGACTATTAAGAATTTCAAAGAGGGGAATTTAGACCACGTAAATTCAGACAGATGGTTTTCAAAGTAAAATATTTCAGTGCAATAAATTTGGCAGTATTTACATTTCAACATTATTGAGTAGTGATTACATTTCAAAATTAGGTATTAAGTTGCTGCTAACATTTAAATCATTATGGCATTATTTGCTCCAGAAACTTTTTCATTTAACAAAAAAGTCAAACTTAATTTAACACATTCAACAAGTCTTAAATGTGGTATTGACTGGCCAGACATTGAGTGCCAGCTCTTAGTACTTGACAGTTTTCAGTACTTTGTATATACTATGTACACATAGGTATTGAGGTTTGATACTCAGCCACAGTAATATATAATGAGATTAACGGCATAAGTGATAAATGTAACATATATTCATTCATATTCTGGGCCTATGATAGACAATCAGTGTAAGACTTACACAATATTAAGTGCATCATAAACATAAAGTGGAGAACGCTGACTGACCGATATCTCATGGTATCACCATGGCCTTCTTCACAGCAGACATGTTGACTGTAATAGTAGGAAAAGCACAGGTGTTACTAATAACATTAACAATGGCTCTGTTCTATTCAAGTATCCCAGTAAGCTGTGACAGAGAGCCAGCATGCACAATAGCAGGACCCTGACATGGAAGCTGCTGAATGGAATTCAGCCATGATTCATTTTTCATTATTTACGCCTGTGCTTTTCCTACTGTGACATGTCAAAATGCTTTCAGTGAAAAAGGTTGGCCCACTACATCTGCAAAACAATCACTGTATTTCTAACCTTTTCTAATCTCTATGTCAAAGGACCGTGCAGCAGTTTTACATGTTTTCCTCCATTAGTCATTTACAACTGTGTATAATTTATATTACCCATTAGTCCCAACCATTTATCAAAGCATACCATAAGCTTATAGCTTGATGTCCTACCTTCCAGGCGGCCGCTGTTTTCCTTTCATTCATTCATTCAGTACAATATTCAGTATGAAAATCCACTTGGGTGTCAAAGTTATGCTACCAGCATGACGTAATACAGCTGTTTTAAAGGTTTTTATGGTTTGATGCACTTAAAAATGAAAATTAATGAACATTGTAAAAAAAAAAAAAAAAACATTTACAATAACAATTACTTTTCCTATTAAAATGATCGGCAGCTAACTCGAAATGTCAGATGTAGGGGTTTCCTTGAACACACCCTCAAGAAAGTGTTTTACAATGGCATCTAAAAAAAATACTTTTTAGAATGAAGACAACTCATTGATTACAGTGATTATTACGTGTCACAAGTATGATTCAATTGTCTGCCAGTTGAATTTCATACAATACTGGCATGAATTGAAACCGAATGGCTGCCTGGAAGGTAGGAAATCAATCCAAGAAGTTTAGGTGTGGTTTGGAAAATGGTCAGTAAGAAACCAATGCACTGCAGCACTGAGGAATGTGCAGGTAAACCCTCAACATACCCTTTGTTAACCTGTTAACCAAAGCTATTCAGTGAGGAGCTAACCTGCTGCTGCCAGCACTGAGTATTATTCTAAGCCAATACATACAATACAGTCCAAATAGCTGCACCTCTTGCATTCATACCAACTCCCCTGTGTAACCACACACAAACAGACACACTCCTCTTAGCTAACACTTCTATGTCTTCATTAGAGGTGATCACCACTACTTCCACAACCCGCTGCCATGCATGCTAATCAGTATTAATTAATGATGTAGTGAAGTGTGTGTGTGTGTGTGTGTGTGTGTGTGTGTGTGTGTGTGTGTGTGTGGNGCCTGTGTGTGTGTGTGTGTGTGTGTGTGTGTCCTTGAAGTTATTACTGCAGTAGCCCTAACCTCCCATAAACTCTTGCTCTCTCACTCCCACACACACACACACACACACACACACACCTCCACTACTACGTCGAGTATAATGAAGCTTCAATAAGCCAGTTAGTTTAGTGGGGGAGTCGGGCCCGGTGTGAGGCAGCGTATTGACTAACTGTCAGAAAGTCATTTTCAGACGTAGCCATGTGAATAGCCCCGAGTCTGCCCTCTCATCCCTCTCTATATCTGCATGTGCCGCAAAGACAGCACTCCAGCTCGGCCCAGGGTCAAGGAGAGGTAGAGTGACCCACTGCTTTTTGGAAGGGCGGGGGGGTGAAACAGGGCACTGTATTTTGTAACTTGGGAAATTATGATTTATGTTGAAACAGATCTCTGATGTTTTCTAATCAGTGTGAACAGAGGAACGTGGCAATACCAACCTGAACCACATGGATCCAAAATTAGATCCCAAGTGCAACTTGTATTTTATCTGGCTTGGCTGAACAGAATTGGCAATGAGGACAATGGGACAAAACAAGGGAGAGAAAGCCACAGAGCTGACTGTAATGAGACACCTCAAATAAGTCAAAAGGTATATGGCTTTGTTCTAAAGTGAGTGGATATGCATACAGACTTAACTTTGGGTATCTGTGAGAGCAGGTAATGTAAACACACTTAATAGTGAAACCACACATTATATAGCTTTTACTTTCTGATTAGATATTAGTACGTTTAAAAAAAAAAAAAAAGGTCAATACCTCTTATGTCATGAGAAATGAAGACCTCTGTTGTGTGCAACATGCTTAAGACATTTAAGGAATAGTTTGACATTTTGGGAAATGTGTGTCTTGATGTAAAGATGAAGCTAGAGCCAGGAGATGCTTTGCTTAGCTTAGTTTAGCATGTAGTGTAAAGTTATATTATTAAATTCGGGGTACCACCTTCAATTGAAGGAAAATTAAAATAATTAAATTGATCAGTCTTATTACCTGAGTGGTAAAATCTCAATACATTGATCTATGAAGAAACTTGGTGATAGATAGAAACATTTGTTTATAACTAAATGTTTATTAACATGTGAATAGAGTGAATATACGAGATATGATATGATGTGAAATAAAATCACATAAACATAAAAAATAGATTGTTTGAATAGCAATTTCAAGAACGAATTATCTTTGGCGATAGTAACAGGAGTATGTGACATAGGTAGAGAACGAATGAACGCTAATTAATTTATTTCTATAGGACCTAAATTTAACATTCGGAGCCCTATCCGACATCAACTCTTTATCACAGCAACAGACTGGATTTTGCCTACTTTTGCAGATGGTTCTGATGAAGTCTGGCAGAGGGACCCCAAACTGTCGCTTCAGCTCCGGTTTCACCTCACGGCCTCCCAGCGAGGTGTCGCCCACTGGAACGTGGTGGTGGCAGAGCGAGTTGTCTCAAGCAGCGATGTTTCTGGTGGTCTTCGGTTGCCCGCTAGCGTGGGGATGCAAAAGTCTTTTTAGGCAAACGCCGGCAGGGAAGCGCTGTGTGCGATGATTCTTGATCCGTAGACGGCAGCTGGAGTCGGATAGCGGGTCTGCTTTTCTTAATTCTAAAGTCATCAAAATAAACTTGGAAACAGTTTCAGTGGCCTATCGACACTACTTTCAGAGTTATTATGAACGCTGAGTTTACTGAGGTATAAGGAATATAACAAAAACTGGACTTGCTTACACTAAGTTAAAAGGCGCATAACTTAGGCGATGAAAAGAAAAAGGCCAGAGAATTAAAAAAAATCTCCGGAGAAAATTTAAAGCTAAGAGGAGCGTAATGTACGAAGAAAACCTAAAGGAAGACTCTAAAGCTTTGAACAAAGGTGATCTAAGGGCTTTTATTTTACCATCAGATGAGGGCATGTTTTGGAGGTGGAGAAGTGTTTTTCGCGCCAACTTGCTGTGCGTCTATTAATTGTAGCCCTTTTCTTTTTTCTGAGGAAAAACGTGCTTTCTTCTAGTCTACTTTATAAGAATATATAATTTGATACGCACCACGCAGCAGTCACATACTTCCCATCACTAGGCCTATAGTCAAATCAATAGCGATTATACCACGTAATTAAGAGTTTGCATCAAAACATCTAATAAGCAGTGTTTTCACACAATTCGTGTTTCAAAACATTGTTAAACATGATTTAAATCATAATTTCCTACTCAACTTTAAAAAGCATGACACCAATACTGCTAATGAAATGGCATCTGTTCCCATAGTTAGTTTGATTCTTAACATACTGCTTATAATCAAAAATCCAAAAATGCATTTGCTGTAAGACTCACAAACCAATCGTCACTAGGTGGCACTGTGGTACTATGGTAAAACAGGGTGTTAAACTTAAATATTGTAACTAATCCAATTTTCATGCTATGATCATCAGAGTTGGACCAATCATCATAGAAAAAGAAAAGGCATGCGTTAAGTAACATTATCACATCATTGACTAATCTGATAATCGACTTTATCAGAATCCAAACACCCAGAGGACTCTTCCCAAGTCCCTTTCTTCAGGAATGCATCCAGTGTGAGAGGACAGGGGGGGAAGATTCAGTACGTGTGTATGTGTGTGGGGAGAGAAGGTGTGAAGGCAAAGGGGCAGAGAAGAAGAGCAGATTGCTCCTTTGTTTTATACTTTGTCTGTATGTCCTTTATTCAGTCTATACAGGTAAACTCCAGTCTCTGTCTCCAGAGAAGATAGTCTTTTGATTGTCCGGTATGTTCTTAGGTTTTCCTTGTTGTTTGTAATCAGATGAATTAAAGCCAGGGTCTGGGCTGTTCCCAGTTTTGTAGTCAATCTTATTAGCATGACACCAATATACCTTCAGGAGAGTCAGAAAGTCTAGTTCCCAGTTCTGGGATGTGTCAGGGTGACATCTTTACTGTTGGGCAGTGATAAGTTGGCTCACAAATCCAGAGAACGCCAGGAAAGGGTGTTTATTCGGGTCACTAAAAGGTTTCGCAGGACCATAGACCGTTCCTGCTTTTTGACCTTTTTGTTGGGTAGGGAGCAGGGAGAGGACCCAGGCGCAGACAGAGAGGGGAGGCAGGCAGGAGATTCAAAACGGTTTATTGTTTCTCACGGGTTTAGACAGGTGTACAGGTAGGCAGGTAAAGACGCAGAGAAACAGGCGGGTAGTACATGGTAGGCACAAGCACAAACACACAGGCACAATGGACCGACAAGAACCAAATCAACAGGACCGATATAAATAGGGAGGTGCAAGACGAGGGGATCAGGGCCAGGTGTGTAATGACAAACAGGTGCAGACAATCTGACACACGAGGGCAGGATCACAGGAGACAAGACTTCAAAATAAACAGAAAACAGACAAGGCATGACAGACTGTAACACTTTTCAACTCACCTCCAGTCCATGTGGCTATATACTTATTTAGCAACAACAAGGGATGTTTTCCCTACAGCACATAATGCAAACACACTTAATAGTGAAACCACACATCATATAGCTGTTACCTTCTGATTAGATCTTACTACATTTAAAAAATAAATAAAAAAGGTCAATACCTCTAATTTCATGATAAATGAAGACCTCTGTTGTGTACAACATGCTTAAGACATTTAAGGAATAGTTTGACATTTTGGGAAATGTGTGTCTTCGGTTTCTTTCCGAGAGTTGAGAAGATCAATACCACGCTCATGTCTGTCCGTTAAAGATGAAGCTAGAGCCAGGAGATACTTTGCTTAACTTAGTTTAGCATAAAGACTGGAAGCAGGGGGAAACGGCTAGCCTGGCTCTGCCTAAAGGTAACACAATCCACCTACCAGCATCATTAAAGCTCAATAATTAACATGTTATATCATGTTTATTTATTTTATACAAAAACCAAGAGCCAGGCTAGCTTCTTCCCCCGTTTCCATTGTTTATGGTAAGCTAACTGTGTCCTGGCTCTAGCTTTATATTCAGCACACAAATTAATTGTGGCAGTTAATTGTAAATACTAAAACATAACGTAACGATAGCACAAGTAGAGAAGACACTTTACTCTGTGTGTCAGTTACACAGCAAAATCTAAAGTTTGCTGACACTAGCTAACATCAGCTAACATCCTAATCTAGTGGTCATACCAGACCAAGTACAGCTGTAGCAGCAACATTCCTGAGTGTATTCTATTGATCAATGGTGTGTTTTATTGCTTATGAATTCCACTTTTCATAAGGACAATGAGCTTGCTTGTATGTCTTCTTTCAAATGTTCATAGTCAATTCAAGACTTTTTAAGCACCTTCAGATGCTGAGAACGTTTTAGTTTTGTGTAATGTTCCATGTTTCTCCTTCCTGCTGCCAGGTCTCTCAATTATGGAGCAATAGGAGCTATCATTGGCCATGAGCTAACACATGGATATGATGACTGGGGTAAGAATGACAACCTCCTCACCCATAATCCACTGCAGCAATGCTCATACGCCCACAGGTTTTCACTATTTTGAGTTGTACTCCCGCAATTGCATTGAACTATTCTATTTCACAGAAAGAACAAGGGTTCCCTGCTGATTTGTGTAATTTTATGACATTTGTAGGATGCCTGCAACTGAACAACAAAGACTATTTTGAGCCACAATCTCTAACTTTCATTTCCTGTGTAAAGTGTTGCCCTTTAAGATACAAAAAAATAATTTAATAAGGGTGTGGAATTTCTGCCAGCCACCTACCAAATGCTGGAATAACTGAGTGTAACTGGTAGGTTTGTGCACTACCAGCTTCTTTGGCAGATAGCCATTATTTATATTCTACAAATATAGTTGGCTGGAAAAGCAGTTCAATTGGCTCTTGAACTGGATACATCAGCCAAGGTCAACCCAATAACATTTTGGTTTGACTCCCACAGCTACAACAAGTGTAAAAGATGACGTGCTGGGCAGCGCTTTGGACTGTGAAGGAAAGTTGCAGGTTGTGTTGTCTCCATGCTAACACTGCCCCCCTACCCTTTTGCCCCTCATCTTAGTGATGCAATGGTTCATGTCCCTAGGGGGCCAGTACGACCGCCATGGCAACCTCAAACAGTGGTGGACAGAAGAGTCCTACAGAAAGTTCCAGACGAAGGCTGAATGTATCGTCAAGCTCTACGATAACTTCACTGTTTATAACCAGAGGGTGGGTCTGCACATACACACACACACACGCACACACACACACACAGCACAAGTCCTTACTTGCACATATAATTATTATGATAGCATTACATAGACACTGTATATGGGTTAGCTGATATTTGGGACTGATATTAGGTTTCTATTGAAAACCATATGTCAGCAAGTCAGTGCCCTCCTCTAATATGATGCAGCTTGATTTATTATTATTTCTGATTAGATCAATGCTATTTTGTCATCTGTAGAAGACTTCAAACAGATATGCATGATTACATGTTCCTTTAAAGGAGCACTCTGCTAATTTTAAATAAAAAGATCAATTTACTGAGTACCACTCAGTGTGTAAAAACAGTTGTATAATGTAACCCTGATGCTGTCATAGTGATGTCATCAGGGTTATCTGATGATAGTGTCAAAAGACTTCATGGTTTTTGGACCTTGCTTGGCCACTACTAGGGACTAAAAGTCAGAATATTTCAGCTTCTGCTGCTTCAGTTTTGACCATTCTGGTTTAATCTGTCTCTCCTTAAATTTGTTCTTAAAAGAAGTGCAATACTAAATTTCTGGAGTACAAATTTAATAGATTCAGTGGAGAGTTCTGTGGTCTGGTGGTATTTTAGCAGCTTTACCACCCCCATAAAATATTTGAAATGGTTTTGATTTAAATGGTCATATGTAAAGGAATATGCTTATTCACTTTCTTTCCAAGAGTTACAGTACATGAGAAGATCGATACCACTCACATAAATATATAATATATAAATATGAAGCTAAAACCAGCAGGCGATTAGCTTAGCATAAAGACTGAAAGCGGTAAAAACAGCTAGCCTGCTCTGTCTGGAGTCTGCACTGGTTGCCTGGCAAACTCACGGTGACGACAAGACTCCAGGAAGTCACTGTGATCATCGAAGAAATAGTCCCCGTAAAAAAACTTGTGGTTTTTACAATTTAGTTTTTGTACAGACTAAACTAACGAGATATAATTTGTTAATTGGCAAACCTTAGAGGCGCTGGTAGGCAGATCTTTCACGTTTGAACAGAGCAGACAAGCCTTTTCGACCTGTTTCCAGTCTTTATGCTAAGGTAACAATCTCTTGGCTCCAGCTTCAGATTTAGCCTGAAGACATGAGAGTGGTATTATGTCCCAATTCTCAAGCATGAGTGATTCATCTTCTCACCTCTTGGCAAGAAAGCAAATGAGCATATTTCCCAAAATGTAGAACATTTCTTTAAAATCTATTCAATCATAAGACAGGATCAGCGAGAAGCAACTTCACTGAACAAATACTGGTATTTGATATTTGCCTTTTAATCACATGCCAGATCCTAGATTGAAGTACATCCTTCAAGTACAATACATACATACATACTAGCACAAAAGTATAGAGGCAGAGATGTTAAGACCTTTCAGTAGTTCCCTTTCTGTGTGTCTAGGTGAATGGTCGCCTGACACTGGGGGAGAACATAGCAGACATGGGAGGGCTCAAGCTGTCATACTATGTAAGTAATATTTGGTACCATCAATGTTCAAATACTGTGACTATGTGGCTTCACAAAATCTAAATTTTAGCATTTGCTCTATCAGTATAGAGTGCCTCTGTCCATTTTCTGTCTCGAAAATCTGTCTCTTCATAAATCACTCTGCTTTATTTGCATGAAAGTAAAGAGCAGAGGTTCCCCAGAATCATGATAAAAGATAAACATTTTTACTTGAAATCCCCTTCTCTGCTTGCATCAGTGCGTCTTTGTGTGTGCCTGAACAGCAGAGTATTTGGGATATTGCTGCATAATTCTATTCCATATTGAGCGTGTCAGTGGTCTATATTAAAGTGAGGAGTACAAAGGGAATGAGTGAACGCTTTTAAATAAATGATCATACCAAAATGCAACAATAGTCATAATGCCTGTCAGTCAAGCAGTTAGTTTGCCTAAAGTAAACATAAAGAGTAAGTATCCATCACATTTCAGTGATTTCTACAAGGGGAGATAGTAAATGTCCCATTTACTTTCAGATCATAGTTTAGCTTAGAGAAAATATACTACTTTGGACATAAGGTGAGGGATCATTATTTCATTTGTATCTCCTGACTCCCTCCACACACCCCTCTCTCACTGTCCAGGCGTATCAGAAGTGGGTGAGGGAACATGGTCCAGAGAGGCCCCTGCCTGGCCTCAGATACACACACGAACAGCTGCTCTTCATCGCCTTTGCACAGGTACAGAAGCCTCACAATAGTTTCACACTGTCTTTTCATCACATATACATGTTAAATCATTTTAGCTGCCACTCTCAGCTGGAGCGACTGATCATAGAGAGCAGGTAGGAGTTCTACATTATCCCAACATTAGTTGATGGATGCATAACCATTGGAGGGATCAAAAAAGCAGCGTTGATGACAGTACAGAGGCTCTAAGCACTAGACCACCCCTGCTCCTTATAACTATTATGACTATCATTGAAATTCAATGGTTTCATTGAAATTCATGGCTTAATGTAACAGTGGCAAAATCAAGACTCACTTTTTAATGCAATTTGCAGTGTTTTAGTCCATTTTGAAAACTCTTGCCACAGGGAAGTGATATGAAAATCATATATGCGTACATTCATTTGAATTGTCATATGTGCATGTCCAGAGTGAAAGAAAAGCACACTAGCTGTGAGGCAATTCAACCACCTTTGAGTTCACATAGAATTAATGTGGTTAACTATGCAAATCTGCACAGCAGTACTACCTCAGAATTACTGTACTTAAGTACAGTACTTGTAGCAGCAGAATTTCAGTTCTTTGTTCTCATTTTCTTAATTAAACAGCTTCTTTCAGTGCGGGAAGTAGAAAGGTTCTGACACGTATCCAAACAATCCAACATTCCACAGGTGTGCTATGGTGCAAATAACTCACTCAGACTTTTTGAATATCAATGATGTCGTTTTATTTCAGCTTTCATAAATCCAACAGAATCTGGCAGGCAGTACAACAATCTTTCTTTTTCTTCAGATACGGTCGAAAGCAGTATTCCTCCAAAACTGCTTGCACATTATCTAATCACCTGTCTAATCACCAAATAACCCAATACACCTTTGTTTACAGGCATCAGCACATGTGCAGTAGAGTCTAAATTAACCAATAAACTCACCATATCAAAACTAAACCTTACAGATCAAAATACTTTAACTGTGCAAAAAATGCCAAATAATATCATTGAAAATATAGAAATCTATTCAAAAAAAACATTTTCACTGGTTTTGGCTCTTAAAGTACTTGAATAAACTTACTTGCCAGCAGTGTTGTCCTGCTTTGGCTAAACTCTGTCCAGGTTTGGTCACTGTTGTGTTAATGTTGTCTTTTCAGAACTGGTGTATGAAGAGAAGATCTCAGTCTATCTACTTGCAGCTGCTGACTGACAAACATGCGCCAGAGCACTACAGGTACAGTACACACACACTCATATAAAAACACTCACAAACGCCCAGAGAGTCATCAGTCTGTTACATTTGTGCGCATTGCTTTTACATTTAAATTTCAACTGTAGAATAATCTTTTATTCCAAGATATCCAAAAAGAATCTAACTACAACACTACACTTGAATTATGACATAACTGCACATACAACACACATACACAGGCACACATGTTTCATGATCTCCACATGGACGTCCCTGTGTTTCCTCCCCCTGCAGAGTGATTGGCAGTGTTTCCCAGTTTGATGAGTTTTCCCGTGTTTTCCACTGTCCGAAGGGTTCCCCAATGAACCCTATGGACAAATGCTCCGTATGGTGACCTCTCCGCCCGCCTGTTGACCTTTGGATGAACTTCATCTTCACAGCCCCCACAACACACACACACACACACACACACACACAACCTGTCCTACATCACGCATTCATCAGAGCCAACAGGATGAGACAGAGTGCATAAAGCCTATTCTTGCCTATAAAGGATACAGGAAGGAAATGTATCTTTTCAACATTATCACTACACATGTTTTCAATTAGGAAACTTGTCCATTGTCTGTACTAACCAACCTAAAGCATCAGTCACATGACCATTGATCATGTACATATATATCATTTGATTATATATATTTTTCTATGTTTAAATTTATTTTCAAATCATCTATTTTTCTATTTTAGCAGATATATCACATACATTATGCGTAGGATTCATAAGCTTTTTTTTTTTTTAATTAAGCAACGTTTCCTCAATTGTTTCTCTTCTTTGTAGCAACAACTAGAAAAATGTCAGCATATCAGAAGATTAAAGATTGGCAGCAACAGTGCTTTCAGTCCCCAATGTAAACCGGACAAGGACCAATTTAAAAATGAGCTGAGATCAATAGCATCCTTGTGCCTGACAAAATGTTGGTGTTCTTTCAATTTGGTATTGGAGTTTGATATGCGTTGCAATGCTGCACTCTTGTGGCTGCAGAGAGTAATAGTCGCTGTTCAACCATTATGACTGTTGTATTGTTTGCCTGCATTGGTCTCTTGTCACTGTGAGTGTTTGTACGGTTTTTAAGACTTGTCAACTTTTTTTAGAAAAAGAAGGTGGACACGTGGTGGATGTTTTACTCAGGATTTGTGGCAATGTGCAGCACCAAATGGAGGATCTTTGTGTCTACATTCAACTCTTCAGCCTACGGTACAATCACAAAGGGGCTGCTATATTTATCAAATATTTTAGCTTTTTGGATGAAGAAAATAAGAAGAGAAGAATATTTTTCCTCACAACTTGATCCTATTGGATGAGCTGATTTGAGAGCCCTTTCTATTGGAAATGGAAGAACCTCTGCTATTGGATAATTCACATCTCTGTGTTTTCTGATGAACTGGAAATGATCTTATACAACCCGGGATTCAAGCGAGAGGGAGAGCATGAGGTCACATCATACAGTATATTCACAGTTAACTCACCAAATAACAGAAGCCAACACTCTGTACATAAGAAAGTGCAACTATGGTAGATGGAGAATCATACATTTGTACGCAGTGTTATTTTAAAAAATTACTTTTGAATAAAGAACAAAAAATAATCATCTTTGTACAGTGGCGAAGTATATCAGATGTTATTGTTGTACAGTTTGTTTTGATGAGCGTGCATGTTTCCCCTCTGACCATCATGAAATTCTGATTGATATATACAGAGGACACCACACACACACACACGTCTGACTCTACAGCTTCTATTCCACATGTGGCTGCTATCTCTTCCTCTCTGTTGGTCACTGTTTAATGTTTGAATAAATACAAAGGATCACTGTGTCATGTTGCTTTAGTCTGTGTTCAGGTGTGTGTGTGTGTGTGTGAGAGCTATGTTACTTCTCTAATGTGTCGGTTACAGTGGTCAAAGAAGTACTCAGATTTTTTACTAAAGAAAAAGTACAAAAATATTTACAGAAAAATGCACTTAAAGTAGGCTATTAAAGTAAAAGTACTTGTTAGGAGGAATGGTCCCTATCAGAGAGTTCAATTATTATATATATATATATATATATAAGTATTTGAATATTATTGCTAACGCTTCAAATGTTGAATTTGAAATGTTACAGCTGGTGGAGGTGGAGAAAATTTTAACTACTTTATATACTGTTGAATAGTTTATTGTATAGCACAGAATCATATTTCATAAATTGATCATATGTTTTGTTTGCAAAGTCTTAATCTGTAAAGTAACTACTAACTCCAGTTGTCAGATAACTGTAGTGGAGTGAAAAGTACAATATTTCCCTCTGAGATGTAGTGGAGTAGAAATATAAAGTTGCATAAAATTGAAATACTCAAGTAAACTAAAAGTACCTTAAATTGTATGCAAGTGCAGTACTTGAGTAAATGTACTTAGTTACTTTCCACCACAGGTTGGTTATTATCAGTGTGATTGTGTTTTTAGCTGTGTCCTCACAGGTGTGGATCCTCCAGCGAAGTGAGCCCGCTCTCGCTTGGCCTCCCAGCGTTGGATGGTAGAGATCCACCTCTCCCACTCTGCCTCCCGTTTGCGTAAAACCTGAAAAACCCAGCAGGAATCAAACTATACATTGACAATACAAAATCAACAAACTGTGAAAAGCATAGGGGTGTTTCATTCATCCTCTGGGGAATGTCTGCACAAAATTTGGCAATCCATCCAATAGTTGTTGAGATATTTCAGTCTGGACCAAAGTGGTGGACTGACGTTGTCATCCAAACTGCCGTGCCATTAACGTGGCTAAACATTCGAGAGGGGCAGATAGCCAGTCAAACTTTTCACAGTATGGAGGCTTTTATGTCACCTGTACAAACCAAGCAGCACAATCAAACTGATAGAGGAGCTTAATTTTTTAGGAAATGCGAATTATTTTCTTGCTATACATACATACACCAAACCCACAATGACAGGATTAAACAATCTGAGCAAACAGTAGAGTTTCTGGGGGGCTGAGTTCATCTCTACTTGTGTCAAAGCCTGAGTTCACAGCTGGTCTACTACATCCTGCCAAAGGTTCTCTTTTGCTTTATTAATGGCAGTGGTATTGTTTGTTTTTGCTGATTAAAAGTTACATGGAGAGTAAAAGAAGTGCTGCTCTATGACAGCATGACAGTTTTGTCTTGACATGTCCATTATCTTCATTATGAATTGATGTGATCTGTGCTTGATGACTCAGGTCTGTGTCTCAAAGTCATGAACAAGCAGTTCCTAAACCAGGCTTTTAGTCTCATATCAGCTCTGAGATGCTTTAATGAAACGGCTTAATCCTGGTTCAGTTTGTTAGACTCATTTAATGCCCGGCTTTTCACAATAAGCTCTGCTTCTCTGAGCCACCTTTATAAAACAGCCCTCAGGATCAATTGTTAATTAAGGGCATGCAAGGGAGTTGTCAGTCTCCTGGAATTCTCCTGGAATCTCCTTGGAAAACAAATTATGCTGGACTTTCCCGTGGCGTAGTAGTATGCACCAGGCATTTGCTTTGACTCTTCGTGTCTGACCAAACAGGCACAAGACGATGGGATTGGTCTGACCAGTTCTCTTAACTAAATAACTATTGAACTTTCTGTGTAGTGTGATGCAACAAGATTCAGAATCGACATAATCACAGACAATAAAATCCTCAGACAAACATCACAATGTCAGCAAGTCAGCAAACTGCCATCTTCACGTACTCAGGTCCACTGCAGTTCAGTTACTTCGGGGTTGGAACTCAGAAGAATCCAATTCTATCCATCTTTGAATCATTGTGTTCCGTCTGGATGTAAAGAAACAACTGTGACCCTGAGTCAGATCTGTTTGTCTACCACAGGAGTCTTCTCCATACAGTTTTAATAACCTCTTAGTCTGCTGGAGTGAAGCAACTTTATTACAACTGCAGTGTTACCAGATACAACACACTGAGAATTTCAACTAATGTCAGCTTTTACAAATTATTTTTTTTAAGTCTGGGGGGCTGTAGCTCAGGAGGTAGAGCAGGTTGTCCATTAATCCCAGAGTTGGCAGTTTGATCTCCAGCTCTTCCAGTCCACATGTCGTGTCTTTGGGCAAGACACTGAACCCTAAGGTCAAGTGAAGTCCATTTAGTTAGTCTTTTTCTACATGCAAAAAACAAAATGTCAAGTAAAAAAAGTTTTATAGCTTGCTGACAATGAGGTTTTCAATGTATAGTCTTAAAATGAATGTTAGACCATGATAATTTTCTAAACCCATTAGTGGACATGAAATCCTTCATTTAAAGTAAATCAGAACTGAAATGTGACCCAAAAGCCACTTTTGTCCATTTTAAACAAATCAATAGAATATATTATTCATTTTGATCATGAGTAAACAATTTGAGTCAGATGTATTTGATTGAGAACATCAATAGCTCCACTATGCAACAGAAAATATCCTCCACTCATATAAGGCATCAAAAGGGACAAAGATTTAGCTACACATGCTTTCAGAGATCAGTGGCTCTCTAAATGTCACTGGGGATTTCAATATTTAAATAGATAAAAACAAACCTAAAGGCTTATTCCTACTCATCAAATCAGGAGGTCTAACTATTTTGAGATTCACAAACTGGTAAATATGCCTCAGTGGCTCAAGGAACTGTTTCGTGTATTTTTAAAAAGTTCAAGCTTCACCTTGAGCCAGAAGAAAGACAAGACAAGAGAGCAGGACAAACATCAGACAAACCTATGTTGACTAAACAATATTAGTAAAAAGTTAAGATGGTAAGATAATCAGTATTCTAAATTAATACTATCAAAAGCTGTTCGTTTGTGCCAATCTTCAAATCTCAGTTGTTAGATCATTGAAAAATAATTATAACAAAATACAGTGTCTCCTCCAGAACTGTAATCTTGCCAGGTTGGAGAAGACTAAAACTACATTTTGACCATTATGGGACACTGAAAGTCTTCACTGGACTACATTAAATCATTTTAGGTGACATCATCAGTTGTGTTTCATACAGTACTTAATGAAGGAATGAAAAATACTAATCATTCCCTACTTCTAAGACCTGCTTCTTCAACATCTTTATTATTACCATGTTCAGGGTGAAATAACATTACCTGAACTTTCTGAGAGTCGTCCTGTAAATCTCTGCTCCTCTGTTGCTGCCTCAGCTGGCTCCTCTGCTCTCTGATACAAGCTTTCTGTTTGGACACCTGCCACTCCAGCTCAGACACCCGTTGGCGGAGCTCCTGATTGGCCTTGGACAGGTCACCTGATGAGTCCTTAACTGTCATTTTTAGCTAGGCAAGGAAACAGGGAATTCACTAAAGCAGGGAAAAAAGGATAAACCTGAGGCACCAGACAGAAGAAGAGTGCTAGCAAGATTCTTGCTAGTTTGACATTGATGAATCAGTAGCTAATTCATTTTGAGAAAGAACTGATGATGTAAACAAAGAGTCGTGTGATGAGAAGCCTGGCAGCCTCTACTGTTATGTACACTGCATTAAAAGAAAACAGCACAGTCAGAGGTAAGGATTTTCAATAAGGATTATGCATATCCATTCATATTTACACTCAGTAAATCTCTCAGCAGCTTAGAATAGTTTTTGGCCCCTTCCAACTTTTACTCTTAAGTCCTATTTGGAAGCCTTTCAACACCAGTCTGTGGTCTGGATACTGTTTAATCAGGGACTTCACAAGCTGTGATCATTTACGGTGGAATATATTGTACCTGCACAGGATTTTCTCAAAAATAAAATAAATAAAAATCAATATAACACAATAAAACACTTCTGCCATTTGGTACCTCTGAGATTTCTCGATGCAGCGTCTCCATGGAGGATTCAAAGTCTCCCCTAGTTTGTTGCTGTACAGCGCCCAGCTCTTCAGACAAATTACTAATCTTTGTCCAAGCCTCGCGTAGCTCTTCATCTCTGCAATGTATGGTGACAGCATGCAAAGATGTCATTAGTACAGTACATGTTCACACACACGTCCTGTCACACACTGTCACCAAGCTGTTTTCTCACAGTGTACCTCAGTGTCATGGCGGCCTGGTACTGGTCTCTGGCCTGCTCCAGTTTGCTGTGTAATTTGCTGTTGATCACCGCAGCCTTCTCCAAACTCTGGGCCAGCCTCTTGTTGTCCACTTTGGCTGCATCTAAGGCCTTCTGCAAGGAGTCCATCTGGAAGGTTCACACACACACACACACACACACACACACACAAGTTTGTTGTAACTTAATTCATTGGAAAAGTAAGCCAGAATACAAGCCGTGTAAGCACAATATCAACTGAAATAACACAGGTCTTAAAACTGAAACAACAAAATCATAATGCAGGACCTGCCTTAGAGGAACAGTTCAATATTTTGGCAAATAGGCTCATTCGCTTCCTTGCCCAGTTAGATGAGAAGATACTTCTCTCATGTCTCTCATGTGTACAGAAAATATGAAGCATATGAACCAGCCTACCAGCAGCTCTAAAGCTCACTAATTAACACGTTATATCTTGTTTGTTTAATCTTTAGAAAAGTTGAAGTGTAAAAACAACATGTTTTTACAAGGGGTTATGGGAAAGACTATTTCTTGGCCGAGCTCAGTGACTTACTGGAGTCTTGTCTTCCAGGCAACCAGCGGAGACTCCAGGAATTTACTGGGCCCAGCCAAGGAATAGTCTGGCACACCATACAGACATGAGAGTGGTATTGATCTTCTCATCTAACTCTTGGCAAGAAAGCTATTTCCCAAAATTTCAAACTATTCCTTTATCTTAGGCCCTTATTGTTTCAGTAGATGTTTTGCTTTATTTACACATATTCTCAAACAAATTAAAACAAATTAAAAGTAATTAAAACATGTGCACCTAACTCCTGGAACAATATACAGCATCTCCTTAAAATGATACACTTATACCTTTTAGACATTTTAGAAACTATATTTCATTTTACATTTTAATGATCTAAATTTTTCTATCAATTTATCTTCCCTAATCGGAAAGGTTTAATGGCTTTTTATTAGATAATTGTGGTATTGCCTTTTCTCTGTTAGTTTATCTCTCACCTCTGGCTTTCATCATTTTCATTGCTGTGTTCTGTGAAGTTTCCCTCCCTTTATGTTTCACCTGTAATCACAACATCAGAAGGCCCTAAATTTGCACTATATCTAGTTTCCACTTATATAATTGCACAGCCACACAAATTGCGTCTCAGTGACTTTTTCTGATTGCTGTTGAGAGACTGAGGTGAGATGGAAAACTTAAAGTAAAATGTAAACACTTAAATTCCAGGCCTGCACAGGAACTTCCTTTATTAAAAGGTAGAGTTAAAAGAGTATGATTTCTATAGAATATTTCTGCATTATAATGTATCTGGAAGAAAAATCATCATCATCATCATCATCAGTTATTAGTTCAGTTGCCATCGCAGCATGCATTTACAACTAATAGTCTGACAGAAAGTTCTTTTAACTGCTGACTGAAGAAAAGCAGTCCAGACATTAGACTACATTAGATTAGCTCAATTTACTGGCCTGTAAACTTACAACATGCCCTCCTCCTGGCCTTTGGCTAACTAGATACATCCATCCGTTTTCCATCCATTTTCTTCTGCTTATCTTGGGCCGGGTCGCAGTGGCAGCAGGCTAAGCAGGGTTGTCCAGACGTCCCTCTCCCCAGCAACACTTTCCAGCTCCTCCTGGGGGATCCCAAGGCATTCCCAAGGTCTGGCCTGGAAAACCTCTAAAGGGAGGCGTCCAGGAGGCATCCTAATCAGATGCCCAAACCACCTCAACTGACTCCTTTCAATGCGAAGGACCAGCGGCTCTACTCCGAGCTCCCCCCGGATGTCCGAGCTCCTCACCCTGTCTCTAAGGGTGAGCCCAGCCACCCTAACTAGATACACTAGTTACTTATCCTGCTGACCTTCCTAGAACAAGCAAAGACATGACCCTACCAATCATGTTCTTCTTTAAGTTTCAATTAATTTGCAGTCTTGAAAGTTGTTCTTTGACTCAAGCAATGAGGTCATTTCTGCCCCCAGTAATACTTTGCCTCAGAGAAATGTATCTTCTTTATTACAGTCACTTCTCAAGCATACATGTCTGAGGGAACAGTGAATATAGGTATTTGTTAACATGAATAATGACAAAATAGGAGCAACTTCATCTACAAATATCAAAAATGTATATGTATACATTTCTAATTAGCTTCATCAGTAACAAGAATTCTCGTCCAGTGTTTTTAAATAGCTCATACAGCTTATATAAAGTGTGTGTATGAGTGTAACCATTAAAGAAATAGTGTGTCCTTACAGCTCGGATGTTCTTGGAGTGAGCAGACGTCAGGAGTCGCTGGAATTTCTCCACCTCTGCTTGGTGTTTCCTGATTTCTCTCTGAGCCTGCAGCCTGGCACAAAGGAAAGCAGCACATAACACCCCCAGTTACACAGCTTAATATGATCCAAGTATGTACACACCCTCTATATACATACGACGTTATGTCATTAAGCACATCCAATGCTGAAAGTCAAACTCTGCCTTACAGATATTGTACAATGTGCTCTTGACACATTAAACTTGTTAGTTGCATTATGTTAATTGCCCTTATTCATTGTATTGTCATATGTTTTTCTTCTTTAGTTTTTGTATCATATCATTATTACAGTACAGTGCAGTAACAGCGTAGTTTGCCTTGAGGGATTACTTAACCTGATGAAATCTTATCTTATATATGCATAATAAATGCACACATAATTATTAGACTCACAGTCAAAAATACTTACATTACATCAACAGTCTAGGCATTGCATTGCATTGTATTCATAGCAACGTCACAGGACAAACACCTGCAGGAACAGGCACAGGCACACACACATCACACTGCTTCTCCATCCAATCATGCTGTGTTTCTAAACCCCATGCAGCTCTGACCTGTCCTTCTTGAGTGTGGCCAGCTCCTGCTCTCGCCCCCCCTGCTCCTGCTGCAGGGTCTGACTGTTGAGTGGGAGGCTGGTATGGGAGGCTGGGATGTTTTCAAGGGTTTGACTGACGACACCCCCTGCAGGACCACAGACACCATGCAAGGCCTCCAGCTCACCGATCTACAGCACAAGACAGGCGATGTTACTGCTCACTGTGAGGACAGGTTTGTTTATCTGCACGTATACTTGATTAGAGGAAGTACTAAGGTTAAACCTGTCAGTGTTGTCCAAGGTTTCTTGTTCATCAGGAGTAAAAGTCTGTGAAAGCTGCGTAATCTGTTGCATCTTCAAAAGAAATGCTAACCCAGTAATGGGTTAATTGATTATCATCATAAGAGTAAAAATTAGAATCTTTCCCACTCCACCAAGAATAATGTTTGGGTGAACAATCCCTGAATTTTTTAGGAATAAAAGTGATCACAATTAAGGATAATGTACTGTACTCCAAAAACCATATCCATCAAATTATAGTCTCAGAAGACAGACTAAGACACACTCCAACTTGAAGAGTATTTTTTGCACTGAAGTTCCCACCTAACCTTAACAATATCTTTGCTTGTGATCATAATGAACCATCACAATATATTTGACATCAACCAAGCTGCTTAATAAGATAGTTAGTGTCTTTTGCGTGAAGTGTTTTGACTATTTTTTCATATTGTGCCACGTACTGAAAGACTTGAAACGGAAAGATCTGAACAATGGACATAACATAAGCATCATGTGGCTCGTGCATTACATTATTGTGTGTATGTGAAAGGGGTCATCCTGTAGTTCCTCTCAGCTCTACGTAGCGTTTTAGTATCTTTCAGCTCTTTGTGTTGGTGTTGCAGCCCACAGCTGTATTGTTTTGGTTCTCTCTCAACACTCTTATCAGCTTAATTTTCAACTCTAAAAATCCACAGTACACTACCTGCCCACCACTAAACAGCAGAGAAACAACGTTAGCTGCTAGCTGGTGAACATAGTGCAGCACTTAGCAGCTAAAGAGACGGACATTTCCTTCAGGAGTTGGTGGAGACCAAGTCAGAGCTAAAAGGAGAGGGAGTATTGGACTTACATTCATCAGCTGGACACAAGCACGACTCCAAATGAATGCTAATGTTGCCCCATAGCAGCTGGATGTGTAAACTGTTTGCTAACATGTTCGCCATATCACCTTTATGAGGAAATAATACTGTATGTACAGCTTGATAATATACACATCTTGTTTCTGCTGCCCCCAACTGTTAATGCAGGTTTAAACCTATTTAGTTGTGCACTGAGTTAAGCATAATTTTAAAAACGAGGGACCAACATTGATGTGTAATCAGTGTTTGTGTGTGTGTTGTACCTCAAGTTTCCCTTTCTCATAGGCCGGCTTGTTCTTCAGCATCTGGTCCACCTGCTGCAATGCATGCTGCATACAACCACACACACACACACACATATATAAAAACACACATAAAAATACAGTAAGTATGTATAAGTAGATCCACAATGAGAGATGAAATGCTGATTGTAATGATTACAGTAACGGTGAGCTGTCCCTCACCTGTTGCTGCTCTAAAGCAGCCACCTTTCCCATGAGCCTCCTGTTCTCATCCTGCTGACTCTGTAAGGCTGAGCTCAGAGATCCCACCTCCTGCTGCCAATCACAGGTCCACAGGTCCACAGGCCACCAGCATGGACAGAAGTTAGTACTATGACCAATGGGTAAATGTATAAGGTATATAAGGTATTATATGAGGTGAGATGGTATTCTGGCCAGTCCTACCTTGGCCTCACTAAGCTGGGTCTCCAGATTTCTCCTCTCACCCTCCAACATAGTGACAACAAGACATAACTGGTGGCCAGGGAGAGAAGAGACAGGGACACACAAAAGAAGGATTGTTTTACTTATTGGTACATGACCCATCATGCACAAAATAGTACAGCATTTGTTGAATATACCTCCTTTTTTGAACCCTCCAGGTCTTTCCTCGTTGCCTCTTCCTCTTTTTTGGCCATGCTCAGCTCCCCCCGTAGCCTCTCAATGGTTCGCTCCAGTAGTTCCCTTTGAGTGGCCGCTGTCTCTTGTGCAGTGGAGGAGCTCTGCAGGAGCTGTGCATGTTCGCCTATGAGCTTCTCTCTGAAGAAAGACCGATTTTTTTTTTATCTAAAAAGGTGATTCCAAAAACTTAATACACTTTTCTCAATTAGTTTTTACAAATGTGACTATTTCATGTCCAAAATACATCACTAGCAACAGTGTAAGACCATCAGATGATACTGAATCCCTCCACTGAATGCCAGACTTATACTGTACTATACTCCACAGCACAGAGAGACAGGTTTCATTAAATAATGACCCCAAAGAGTCAAAAACTGAAAACCTGATTCATATCAGGATCTTTGCAAACCAATATATCCGTCTAACCCCACTGTTCTCAAATGTTAAAATGTCCCCCCCACCCCCACCCCCCACCAATACTCATCTCTGACTCGGCTCGAAGGATATTTTAAAAATCGTACAAATCATAATCGTAATAATTTCTGCATATTTTTATTGTTGGTATGCATTATTTGTCCAGCATCTGGAAGGAATTGTGGGTGTGCATCCTTCCCCTTTTACTTATGGATTTTATTTTGTCAAAATAATAACTCTGAGCACTGCAGAATATGACAAAGAACAAAGGAGAAATAGCTGTAGTTCATCATGAGACAGAGAATCATCCAGACACATATAGTGGACAGACATGGCAGACTGGGAACAAGAAGAGTCCAAGAAGAGCAAACCAAAACTCAGTTATGCAAGGCAAGAAGTCAGCAATGCAGCACCATCTGCTGTTCAATCCAAAAAACAACAACATAGAGAATTCAACACTAATCAGACTGACACTGATATCACAGTGACATTCATTTCAGTGAGATTGCCCAGCCCTATAACAGATTAGTATGTTTTATCTTCAAAGTTTCACAGAATGACGTCAACATTCCTCACCCAGACAGGATTATGCCACACAAAACCTTACTTATGTGTGTCTTGCAGTAAAAAGTGTTTTGAACACTTACATACAGTGTGTCACCTGTTATTTTTCCTGCTATCTATATCCTGATTACACCAATAACATGGTGTGACAAACAGCATCAGCACTCCCAGTTAGTAACAATCATGGTGATTTACCACATTTACATGTTGATATCAAGTGTGAGGTTTGAGTGCTAAGTGTAAGAGACTCACAGCTCCAGCTGCAGGGTAAAATGATCTGTTAGCGGCACCTGCAGCTCAGTCTGAATGCTGCATCTGGCTGCCTCCAGCAGCCGGTCTTGCTCTTGCAGTTGCTTGACCACACGACTCCTCTCAGCCTGAAAGACGCAGAGAGAAGCTGTGTTTGGTTATGTGTGTGTGTGTGTGTGTG